>WOXC01004092.1:0-112438 GCA_011680675.1 Gymnobelideus leadbeateri
CACAGACATACCATATCTGTGATGACCAACTATGACAGACTGGACTCTTTTCAGCAATGCAGTGATATAAGTTAATCCCGAATGACTCAAGAAAGTAAGAAATGCGCCATCCAGAGATATAACTAGAAAGAACTGAGCCTGAATCCTGATGGAAGCAAACTAAATGATCTTGTTCTTCTCATTGTTTGGTTTACTTCTTCCTTACCATCTTTCATCCCACCTAGTACAATATGCCTTTGTAATTGGAATAATGTTTAATATGAATGCATTTGCAGACCCTATACTGTACTATATGCTGTCATGAGGGGAGGAGGGAGGGAAGTAAAGGAAATTTGAAAATCAAGGAACTATGGAATTGAATCTTGTTAACTGAAACTAAACTAATAAATTAATAAAAAAAAAAAGAAAAAAGAAAAAACTACAAGCCAAGACTAAAGTAGAGGGAGAGTTGGTGCATGATTTTTTGTTTGGAGATGACTGTGTACTCAATGCAGGCTCTGAAGCTGAGAGACAACAGAGTATGGATCAATTCTCTGACGCTTATGCTAATTTTGGCTCAACAATTAACACCAAGAAAACAGAGATTCTCCACCAGCCAGCACCATATCAGCCATATGTAAACATCAGTTATAGCAAATGGAGAAATTTTGAATGCTGTGGGATAAGTTTACTTACCTGGGGAGTATACTTTCCAGGGATGTCCACATAGATGATGAGGTGGCCATACTTATTGTCAGAGCTAGTTCAGTTTTTGGGAAGCCCCAAAGGAAAGTGTGGGAGAGAAGAGGTATTTGGTTGCCTACCAAACTACAGGTCTATAGAGCCGTTGTGCTGACCTCATTGTTGGATGCCTGTGAAACCAGGACAGTCTACCAACACCATGCCAGGGAACTGAATTGCTTCCACTGGAATTGTCTTAGGAAGATTCTGACGATCACCTGGCAGGATAAGGTGCCAGACCCTGAGGTTCTTTCTCAAGCTGAACTGCCAAGCGTTCCAACTCTACTGCAGAGAGTGCAACTCCGATGACCTGGCCACATTGTTCAAATGCCAAAAGTACATTTGTCTAAAAGACTATTTTATGGAGAACTCACACAAGGCAAACGCTTACATGGAGGTCAGAAGCAGCGATACAAGCTTAAAATCTCTCTGAAGAACTTTGGAATCAATTGTGAGACAGGGGAGACATTGGCACAGGACCACTCGGCATGGCATGCCTGCATCAAAGAAGGCACTGTGCTCTGAGAGCAAAGCAGAATTGCAATAGCTCAAAAGAAATGCAAGATGCATAAATTTAGAGACGTCTCTACTCCAAGTGTTCATGCGGACCATTTGTGTCTCATCTATGGTAGTCTTCTGAACTTGCACTGACCTCATCAGCCAGTCGGACACACTGTACCTTGACACCAACACAGTGATGTCATCTTGGTCCTCTTCAGGAACAAAGGACAACAACCACCTCGAGCAAATAGTTTTTTCCTCTATTTTGTGCCTCAGTTCCTTTACCTGTAAAATGAGGATAATAATAGCACTTCAATCCCAGAGTTGCTCTAAGAATCAAATGAGATAACATATATAAAGTACTTTGCAAACCTTAAATCTCTATGTAAATATTAGTTAATATTATTATTGCCATCATAGAGATGTGAAACAAAATATTATGTGAGATCAGAGGGGAGAGACTGTTGTTACCGATGGTGGTAAGGGTTATGAGGTGGAAGGGACGTGGAGGAGTGTTAGGGGTATACGTGGAGTTCCCTGGAGCATGCTGACTCTACAGTAACCCTGTGGAGGTAAATCAGACATTCCCATGAGGCAGCTCTGCTCCAGGAAGGGAGCTCCATGACCTTCTGACTTGTTGCCAACCAATAGGGTCTTCAAGGGAAGAGAAGCCTTGAGATTCCAGGGAGGTTTGGGAAGGTTTAGGGAGGTTTGGAACATCCTGCCCAGTTCTCGAAACTTGATACAGAGTACTTGGCTGTGACATAAGAGGCCTTTGGGAACAAGGACAATGTTGTACTCCCAAAGATAGTGATTTATGATGGCTTATACACTATATACTCTGAACTTTTGGCTGATTAGGTAGAAGTTAGGATGTAATTGCATAAGAAACTGATGAATAAAGTCTTGCTACTCTTTGACTCTCCTGGCTTGGAACTCCGTTCTTGGGGAATGTAGCTGGACTACGACCAGGTGTACACTGAAGGCCAGAATAAGGTAAGACCCAGCCACCCCTGACCTCGGAGGTCGGATCAAGTGGTGCCCAAACAGGGGCTGAGGGGGTGGTGAGAAACGGGACACCGATTATTGGGAAGCCAGATGGAGTGCCCCGTAAACTAGAGAAAGTTAGGCGGGAAGAGGTCCCCGTAAACCAGAGAAGGTTAGGCAGGGAGATGGGTGAGGATCCCATGATTAAGCCAGAGGAGCCAGAGATTTGGGCAAGGCAGTTAAATAAGGCAGTAAAAGGGCAAAGAGTTATCCTGCCCTTGAAAGACCTTGGGAAGAAGGGTAACACTCCCACAATTAAACCAGTCAGGAGAGAGAGGAGTGAGGGACTAGTGGAGGAGGGACTCCAGCATTTCCCCATTTCTGCCTTTTTTCTATGGAATATATTAATGACATATTTAACCTCAGAAAGGAAAGTGGCAAAGGAGGCTCGAAACATTCAGTGTAATGCAGCTGTCTCTATTACAAATAGATAAAAAGAAAAGTATCAAGTAAGTATTTCCTGTCCTGGAGTGCCATGTAACTGTTTTAATTTTTTCAGGACATCTCCTACTATTTCTGTAAGCTTTTGGATCCATTCTGTTGTTTTCTGTGTCTCTCTGTTTTGTTTATGTGTCTTTGTGAGAATGAGTGAGAGTAATTGTCATTCTGTAAGATTTAAAAAGCAGCTGGACTTTCGTTGGAATGCTCTTATCACTTTCCCTCCCCCTTCTCCCCCTGCTTCTGACTGCAGGCTGAGGAGAGAGAAAGCGAAAAGAAAAATATTTTATTTTCTAGATTATATGATGGTAATATTAAGTCATATAGTATAGAAAGAAGTATCAGGTATAAACTATTTGCATTAAAAGGTGTGAATAGAAGTTTTAAGATCTTTAAAAGTTAAAAAAATCTCCTTCTCTTCATTCCATTCTGGCCAAGTGGAGTGAGGAGAAGGTGATAAAAATAATAAAGGAATTTTTTTCCCCTCAGATCAAAGGGGCATACAAACAAGCATTTCTTGCCTCCCTTATTAGAAGAAAAAAAGGAAAGAAAAATATAGGGATGTTGTTTTCAAGCTTGTTTCATCTAAGGATGTATTTATGTTAATTTGAAGGTTTATGGATCACCACATTCACCATCTATGTGAGATTCCAGAATGTAATTGATTTCTAGTGATAAGTTGATCCAGTTGTGTGGCATCAAGAAAATTTTAGTTCTGTGTAACCTCAAAAACTGTAGTTTTGAGGTCACCAGATTGGTAATTCATATGTTTTTATTTCAAAGTTCAAATTTAATAACATATAATTGTTTATGATATTGTTACTGGTAAAAAGTTGTATTATCTATGTTGTATGAGAAGCAGTTTCTCTTAAAGTTTTAGAGTATTGTAATTTGGGAAATCATAAGCTTCCAAGTCTCTTTGTTTAAAAGGAAGTTTCAGTTAAGATTGTTTAAACTTGTAAGATTGTTTAACCAAGCTATTTGGTGTTATTGCATAAATCAAGTATTTACAAAAGTATACTTGTGAAAACTAATTATTGGTAATTATGTGAAGACCTGTAAGACCTCCTTGCATAAATTTTGTTAATTATTGGGGAAAGATTTTATGACCAGAGAATTTAGGAATTGTATAGTAGTGAATGATATCAGGATAAACTGGTTTTGAAAAAGGGAAATATTCTTATGAAGAAATATTTTACAAGATCTTTGGTATGAGATGATGGGGAAGCAATCTTATTAGTCCTGGGAAAGAAAGCAGGGATAGAGGGACAGCAGGTAGAGAAATCTGCCCATTAGTGTATTAGATATTATCTGTAGTTAATTGCTTATAATCAGAATGATTTGATGAAACTGTGGGAATTTGTTTTAATGCTAAAAACCTAAAATTGTTAATTGATTACTGTATGTGGAAAGGAAGAGACTGGATGAAAACTTTATTTTGACTAGTTTTGATCATTCAGAACAGTCCTCCTGCTACTGTATGATGTTGTAAAACTGCCAAAAATCCCTAGAAATTATCTTTATTAGGCAAGGTCATTCAGACTAGGAAAGTGAGCTTGTTTTAGTTGTGAAGCTCCTAAACAATAAACTTGACTTGCTGAGAAGCAGCAAAGTCTATGTACAAAAGATTAAAAAGGATCTCTAACAATTGGCTTTACCAGGACGAGTTAAAAAAATTGTGAAAGGAAAGTTGAATAATCTGGATAATGGATTTGAGAGATTTGGAAGGATAAATAAAGGTTTGATTGGAAATATGGAAGGCAGATAAGAAGGTCTGGGGACAAATGGGGATTTCCAAGCCCCTCCTGTCTCTAAATAGTGGTCTGGATACCTTTGTATAAGATGGTTTAAGTATGTTGAGAAGAGTGTGAGGAAGTATTTAGGAAGGCAGAAATATTTGTAACTTGATTTTATAATTAATAGCTCAATCATATTTGAGAAGAAGAAATAAGGATACAAATGCAATATTGAATCATTATCTCATGGACTGAGATTGGGATTATAAAGTTACTGTAAAAAAGTTATATTTGTGTATTGTGTAGAATGAGGTCCCAGTGTATTTCAAAGCGTTAATGCAATTGACTGAATTAATTATTGGGATTAAATCAGAGACATTTTTAGTTGAGAGAAAATAAATTTTAGTGTGAGTTCAGATTAAGCAGAGGAGGAAGCATTTCAAATGAGTGACATGAAGTCAGGGATAATGGCTCATGTCTTTGGTCCCAGAAATTGTGGGACTGATGCTAGTGGATTGCTTGAGCTCAGGACATCTGAGCTACAGTAGGGCTAAAAGCTAATTAGGTGTCTGGTACCATGATGGCAAGTCTATGGAAGTAGAGGATCACCAAGCTGCCGTAGGAGAGGTCAGTAGGCCCAAGTTCTAGCCGTGTGACCGTGGGCAAGTCACTTAACCCCAATTGCCTTCCAAAAAGCAAAAAAAAATAGGCCCAAGTCAGAAACTGAATAGACCAAAGCTCCTATGCCATACCACAGAGTGGTTGGGCTCATGAGTGGTTGCTGCAATTTCAGCCTGGGGGACAGAGGGAAACGCAGTCTCAAAAAAAAATTAGTGCCATGATCAGATCTATCTACAAAGAAAATGATTCTGGTAGTGATGTGAAGGGCAGATTGAGGGGGAGGGACAGCATCATATGAGGCAGAAAGTCAACAGCAAGGGGCTTAGACTTATACAATGAGTTAAAAGTAATTTTAGTTAGAACTATTGCGCTAGTCATTCTGAGGTGTCTGAGTCTTTGGACCCCATGGAGCATGCTGTCCATGTGGTTTTCCTGGCAAAGATACTGGAGCTGTTTGCCATTTCCTCCTCCAGTGGATTAAGGCAAAAAGGTTAAGTGACTTGCTGTGTGACTTACAGCTTAGTAAGTGTCTGAGGCCAAATTCGAATTCAAATCTGTGTGACACAGTGGATAGAGTGCCAGACCTGAAGGCAAGAAGACTCCTCTTCCTGAGTTTAAATCTGGCCTCAGGCATTTACAAGCTGTATGACTCTGAGCAGGTCCATTAACCTTGTTTGCCTCAGTTTCCTCATCTATAAAATGAGGAGAAGGAAATGGCAAAACCACTCCAGCATTTTTGCCAAGAAAACCCCAGATGGGGCCACAGAGAGTCAGACACAATTGAGAAAATGACTAAACAACTTCCTGATTCCAAGCCCAGTGATCTATCCACTGAGCTATCTAACTGCCTTGAGGCAGTACATACTACTTTGTTTTAGAAGTGATATCAAAATGCTTGTTTTATTCTGATTACCAAAAATATTTGATACTTAAGTTAACTTTATCCTTTTTTTCTTTATTATTTTTTAAAGCAATTGGGGTTAAGTAACTTGCTCAAGATTACACCTGCTCATTTTCTGAGGCCAGAACCGATCCCGGGTCCTCCCAACTCAGGGGCTGGCGCTCTAAATCACTGTGCTATCTAGCTGCCCCCTCTCTTTATTTTGTAGTATTTGGAACAGAGAAGCCTGAAAATGATGGTTGTGACATACAGGTAGGAGCCAGGTCATTTACAGTGGCTATATTTTATACACACACACACACACACACACACACACACCACCACCACCACCACCACCACCACCACCACCACCACCACATACTACTTTGTCTTCTTTAGCAGGGGCTCCTATGATTTATTCAGCTCTTGGTCAAAGTTGTAAGGCTCCTGACCCACACTACTGTTGCAGCTGCCGGTGGGGGACTTAGAGATTTGCACAGAAGAGACAAACCAGGCCAAAGATGCTGAAAGCAAAAGGCCTTTATTATGGGCACACTTTTTTTACCTCACACAAAGGAATACGCTTAACATGAGATACTTGGGGGGGGGGGCAGGAAAAGGAAGATGAAGGAACATAGGATATGTTGGGACCATAGTAGGGGTATGCTGATAAATGTTTTACAACTAGCTTTCTAGGGGAAAATGTACACACGAAATACCTTTAAGTTTAAACTACATTATTAACATTTTCTCTATAAGTTTCTTAAGTCTAGACAACCAATAATACAAGAAATCAAGGCCTGATCTATACCATTTTCCTCATTGTTCCTAATTTTCCCCTCTAGGGCCAAAGAGTACAAGCTGAATCCCTCCTCTCCAGGAGAGTCCTTCCTTCCTTATTTCCTTCCTTATTTCTTTCCTTCCTTCCTTTCCTTCCTTCCTTCCTTATTTCCTTCCTTCCCTCTTTCCCTCCTTCCTTCCTTCCTTCCTTCCTTCCTTCCTTCCTTCCTTCCTTCCTTCCTTCCTTCTTTCCTTCCTTCCTTCCCCTCTTCTCCCATTCCTACCTTCCTTCCTTCTGGCTACTTCTCATGTCTTCCAAGTTGTCTTTTCTCTAGGCTAGGCATCACCCATTCCTTTAGTTGATCCTCTTCTTTCCAAATGGGCACATCCAGCTCTTAACAGTGTTCATAGGGCTACAGGGAGGGGTTGAGTGTTTCCCAGAAATGGACTGAAGAAGATCTTTGAATTCCCTCCAATCAAACAAATACTGATTATGGGCTTGCAGCATGTCAGGCACCTTACTGGATCCTGAGGGTACAAAGATAAAAACAGAACAGTCCCCATCTTCATTGAGCTTAGTGGGGAGTAGTAGGAAATCTGTGTACCCAAATCAATAAGCACAAAGTAACAATGATTTGAAGAAGTGGGGAGGGAGCATCAAGAAAGGCTTGGTGCAGGAGGGAGCACCTGAATTATACTTTGGAGGCAGCGTCTAGAAAGTGAAGGAGAGGAAGGAGTGCATGCCTGCCATACAAAGGCATGGAGGTGGGAGACTAAATGTCAGGTACAATTAGGAGGCCAGTTTGACTGGAATCCCTCATTAGATGACATCCTGTTCATGCAAATGCAACATCTTCCTTATGTCTCTTTTTCTCTAGCTATGTTTGTCAAACAATCATAAAAGCTCCTTCATCTGCCATACCAGCTAATCTGATGAATCAGATAAAGATGAAACTCCTTGGGAACCACACACATGGAAATTTCACACAAGGCCATATGACTTTGAGTGTGAAGTTAAGAAATTAGGTAATTCTCTTTGTTTTTATTATAGCTTAAATAACTTGCCTTGCTATGGTGGCATTGTGTGCATAGAGTCCTAGACTTGGGTTATTGAACATCTGGCTTCAGACCCCACCTCTGATACATAGTAGCTGTGTGGCCATGGGCAAGTCACTTAACCTTTAACTATTTTCTCATCTGTAAAATGGGGGTAAGATCTATTGTACCTCAATGAGGTAATTTAGACAGTTAGAAGGGACCTCAACGGGAATGTAGACCAACCTAGAAGTGAAAAATAATTCCTAATCAACAAGTGGCCATTGAGCCTTCACTTAAAGACCTTGCTGTCATGAGGGAGGAGCCTGTTGCCTTCCAAGGCAATTCATTCTACTATCTCTCACTGAACTTCCCTCAGCCCCTGGGACCTTTTCACCCTGGCACATCTCCCTGCCATGCTGGACCCCTTTTCCCCTTGGGGAGTTCTTTCTGGGGCCAAGCTTTGGTTGGCCATGCTTCATTCCTCTTCCAGTTGGGTTTCTAACTCTCTAGATTTATTTGTCATGGCCCAGATCAGAAACTTTCTTTCTTCTCCCTTTTTTAGTTCTCTGTCTTCCAGTGCTAGAATGTAAGGTCCTTGAGAGCAGGGACTGTCTTTTTACTTGTTTTTGTGGTAAGCGCTTAATAAATGCTTGATTTTTTAAAAAAGGTTTCCTTGACATCCAGCCTAAGTTTGCCTTTTTGTATCTCCCCCCTCCACCTCATTGCTCCAGGTTCTGACCTTGCAGGTCAGGCAAACCAAGTCAGATTCCTCTTCCACAGGGAAGTCTTTCAAGTACTTGAAGATATATCTCATGTTTCTTCCCCCATCTTCTCTTCACCAGCATGAACACCCCCATTTCCTTCTCTTGATTCTCATATAGCATGGACATCCCTCAAGGCCTTCTCTATCCTGTTTCTTACCTCTGGGTGTTCACTAGCTCAGCAAGTTTCTGTTAGGAGTAGTATATAGGGCAGGGTACAGTGGGGTCACTTTTCTCCTCTGTCACATGAAAGGTTTGGACCAGGTAGTCTCTAAAGTTCCTCTGAGTTTGTGCAAACCCCTTTAAGAAATCAGAACTTACTTGGAATATGATATTCCAGAGGCAAAAGGAGCTAAGATTAAAACCAAGAATCACCTACCCAGCAAAACTGAGTATAATACTTCAGGAGGAAAAATGCACATTCCGTGAAATAGAGGACTTTCAAGCATTCTTTTTTTTTAACAAATGCTTTATTAATTTCTGGGTTACATCATTCATTACCGCCAGATTTTGAGTTACAATATTTTCCCCATACTTTCAAGCATTCTTGATGAAAAAACTAGAGCTGAACAGAAAACTTGACTTTCAAATGTAGGAATCAAGAGAAGCATAAAGAAGTAAACAGGAAAGAAATAATAAGAGACTTATTAAAGTTGACCTCTTTACACTCCTACATGGAAAGATGATATTTGTGACTCATGAGAACTTTCTCAGTATTAGGGTAGTTGGAGGGAATATGTGTGTGAGTGTGTGCGTGTGTGAGTATGTGTGTGTGTGTTGTGTGTGTGTATGCATATATATTTAGAGAGAGATGGCACAGGGTGAGTTGAATACGAAGGGATGATATCTAAAAAATAAAATTAAGGGGTCAGAGAGGAATATATTGGCAGAAGGAGAAAGGGAGAGGTAGAATGGGGCAAATTACCTCATATAAAAGAGGAAAGAAAAAGGTTTCACAATGGAGGGGAAGAGGAGGGAGGTGAGAGGGAATGAATGAACCTTACTCTTATTGGTTTTGGCTTAAGAAGGGTATAACATAAACACTCAATTGGGTATCTTACCCTACAGGAAAGTAAGGGGGGAAGGAGAGAAGGGGAGAGATTATAGAAGGGAGGGCAGATTGGGAGAAGGGGTAATCAGAATGCACACTGTCTTGGGGAGGAGGGAAGGGAGAAAAGGGAGAAAATTTGGAACTCAAAATCTTGTGGAATTGAATGTTGAAAACTAAAAATTAATTAATAAACAAAAAAGCAAAAAAAAAAAAAAAAGAAATCAGACCTTAGCATCCTGCTATGTGGATGAAAGGAGGGGAGCTGTCAGTCTGAGAGGGAAGAGGCAGCTCTTAGGAATGGTGGCTGAAGAGAAAAAATAGAAATGTAAGGGTGAGGGTGCTGTGGAAAGGTCTATAAAGGATCATAGGATTTAGAACTCCAGAGAGAGGTCTAATCCAACCTCACCAACATCTATTTTACAGATGAGTAAATTGAGGTAAGAAGATTCTGAGATAATTTCTCTAAACATCTTTGGCACATTTGTTTCTTTGCTTTTTGTTTCTTGTTTTACCAGTGCCTGTGACAGAGAGGAAAAGGGATGTAATAGAAACACAAACCTAGGTTTGAATCTTGGGTCTGGCATTTACAAGCCATGTGAACTTTCCTTACCCAGAAATGCTTGCTCAGTAAAGGAGATTGGCTGGTCCTATAGCAAGAGAGAGCAATAATGACAGATGCCTTGCCAGAGTGCTGCAATAGTGCCCTTGAAATGCAAAAAGGCCTATAGAAAGACCTCCAGGAGACTGTTTTGCTCTTTGAAAGAGGAGCTCTAGGAAAACACAGACTAGAATTGCATAGGATGAGGAGGGATGGATGGGTTGCCATTTGCATGGATGGATAGAATATCCAAATTGGTGAGATCACAGAGTCATTGAGATAGTGAGCTTTAAGTGACATTAGACAGAAAGATTACTTAATCTTCCTGAGCCTCAATTTTCTCATCTATAAAACGGGGATAATTATTATATAAGTATTATACTCATACTACCTATCACACAGGGCTGTTGTAAGGAAAGTATTCTGGAAACCTTAAAGTTCTAGCCAGGGGTGAGGAACCTGTGGCCTCGAGGCCACATGTGGCCCTCTAGGTCCTCAAGTGCAGCCCTTTGACTTCACAAAAAGAGTGAACGTCTCTCTGGACACTGCAGATTCCTTATCCCTGCTCTAGACAAATGAGAACTGAGATTATTAGCATCTTGTCTCAAACAATTGATCTTAGGCTGTGGGCAGAAGGAGGTGTTTTGTTCTTTTGCATTTAAGGGTCAGGTAGAAATCTTTGGTTTGGGAAGCTCCTGAGCTCTGGAGAGTGGAGTCTGGGCCACTAGCCTCTCCCCCTCAAAGATTACTTCTCTAAGTGGGCAAGTCTACAAGTCCTCAGTCAGATACTCAATTCAGTTAAATTCAATTAGCATTTATAAGGTGTCTAGCACATAAATAACATCATGCTGAGCCCTGGGAAATCCAAAGACCAAAAAAGGTCTGCTCTAGGAGGTGTGGCTTGAGCTGAACCTTGAAAAGAGCTAAGGGTTCCTAGAACCCAAAGTGAAAGGGGAATGCATGCTAGGCATTGGGGACAGCCTGGGCAAAGGACCAGAGGGAGGAAATGAGATGACATGAATGGGGAACACCAAGCAGAACAGTCTGGCTGGACTCTAATAGTGTGAATGAAGGAAAATGATGTGAAATCAGCCTGAAAAGGTAGGCTGGAATCAGATTGTGAAGAGCCTTGGGTACAGTCTGACCTCTGCCTTCCTACACACTCAATAAATACATGTTGACTTATTGATTAAACTTTGGGCAGACAATCCAACTATCCAGAGACTATTTAGGCCATGTTATGGGGGCACCTCAAATGCTTGTTCTTTTCTGTTGCTGAGATTTTAGCAATAAAAATCCAAGTTGCCTGACCACTCCATGTCTCCCACCCTGCTGGCTCATTCTTCACAGTAGACATATTGCTGGAACAGAATCCCCAGCAAAGGTGCTCATGACCCCAGATATTTTTAACAGTGCTTTATAGTTTACAAAAAAATCTATGTCCAGAATCTGACCAGGCCCTTAAAGAAACCCAACACTGTGAGGTAGGTGGGAGCAAGGATTATCATCTGTTATAGAAATGAGGAAACTGAGGCTCAAAGAGGTGAAGGGACTTGCCCAGCAGAGTCATATAGGTAATGAGTGGCAGCATCAGGGCTTGGTCCTGGATCTTTCTGGTTTCTAGTTGAGAATTCTTTCCACCATACATCACTGTGGCATACATTGCTTTAGAGAGCATAATTCTGTACAGTAAGAGTAGTGAAGATGGCAGACAGAAAGTCAAAAATGGAAAGAGAGGCAGAAAGAGGGTGAGGCAAAGAAGATCACCCAGCCCAGCATGGCATCACACAGGAATATAGCGTTTAATAAACATTTGAGTAAATCATGGGTTTCCATCTAGAATGGACCTGGGAGCCCATCTAGTCCCACCTTCTCATTTTGCAGAAGAGGAAACTGAGGTCCAGCTTGATTGGGGAAGGGACTCACCAAAGGTCACATAGCTAGTAGTAGACCCTGCTTTTGAACCCAGATCTGAGTCCAGCTCTTGTGTTGTTCTGCACTGAGCAGACCTCACTATAGCATTCCCTTGGTAGTTTAGGTCTGATGTTGAAACAAAATGAGATACTTATAGGTCATTCAACAGTTAACAAGAAGAAATGCACTTAGCCAGAGTGGAGCATCCTGAAGTGACTCCATAGAGTCAAGCTCCTTTGATTGAGTTTCCCACTGGATCTCCTCTGGATGCTTTATTTTCATGTGACCAAGAAGTGATGCCATCAGTCTGAGTAAAAAATTAACTAGATACATATTTTTTCTTTTTAAAATAAATTTTTATTGGGTGTCTTTTTTAACTTCATCATAATTTCTTCCAGTATTTCTCCCCTTCCTCCTCCTAGAGGGGGAATAACCCCACAAATAGTTGGGTTTTCTGCTTTTTTTGGAGGGGGGAAGGCAGGGCAATTGGGGTTAACTGACTTGCCCAAGATCACACAGCTAGTAAGTGTTAAGTGTCTGAGGCCAGATTTGAACTCAAGTCCTCCTGACTCCATGGCTGGTACTCTATTCACTGTACCACCTAGCTGTCCCTATTTTTTTAAAGAAAAGAAAAAAAGAAGTAGAGGAAAAAATCAGTATAATTGATCAATAAGTCAAAAAATTTGAAAATATGTGCAATGTACAACTCTTGTGTGCCTTCACCTCTCCAAGGGAGACCAAGGTATCTTTTCATCTCTCTTTTTTAGTCATTTAGTCTTTGTTATTTTTTAACATTTACTTTTGATTTTTTAAAAATGATCATTCTTTCAGTTTACATTGTTGTAGTCATTGGGTAGGTTATTTTCTTGGCTCCACCCTTCGCTCTGTATCAGTTCATGTAAACCTTTCCATATTTCTCTGTATTCATCATATTCATCATCTATTGCAGCACAGAAATATTGTTCTACAATTTGTTTAGCTGTTCCTCAACTGATGGGCATCTACATTGTTTCCAGTTCTTTATAGTCACAAAAAGTATTGCTATAAATATTTTGGGGGCAGCTAGGTGGATAGAGTGCTAGACCTAGAGTTAGGAAGCCTCATCTTCATGAGTTCAAATCTCATCTCAACTAGCAGTCTAGTCCAGGGCAACTCACTTTACCCTGTTTGCCTCAGTTTCCTCGTCTGCAAAATGAGAAGCATTTGAAGAATGCTGGAGAAGGAAATAGCAAACTACTCTAGTGTCTTTGCCAAGAAAACCCCAATCACAGATAGTCGGACATGACTGAAAACAACAACTTAAATATTTTGGTATATGTAGGGACTCTTTTTTTAGTAAGGGACTCCTTGGGGTATAAGGCTAGTAATGGATCCTCTAGGTTAAAAGGTATGGACAATGTAGTCACTTTATTTGAATAATTCCAAACTGCTTTTGAAAGCAGTTGTATTGATTCACAGCTCCACCCATAATGCACTAGTGGATCTATCTTCCCACAACCCTTCCAACATTGATTATTCCCATCTTTGCTAATTTATTGGACATAAGGTGAAACTTCAGGGTTATTTTGATTTGCATTTCTCTGATTATAAATTATTTGGAGCATTCTTCCATATGGTTGTTAATGCTTTGTACTTCTTCCTTTGGGTCTCAATATCTTTAAAGGAAAAGTTAGCCAATCTTTCATAGGAGTAAGGTTAGGACATTACTCCCACTGGTGTCATTATATTCTCCCTGAAGGTAGTGATGACAGCCTCACCAGGGGGTGGAAGATCCTGGGAAATTCTGGCTTTCTACACTCTGGGCTAATTTGTCCTCCAAGGAAGAAAACAGTTCATCAAGCAGTAGATGTGCTGAACATGGCATACAACAGACACTCAGTGTCTGTTGAATTGGAAGAACATCAAATTCGATTCCACAAACATCACAGAACTTCATTTTAACATGGCTTATGATAGCTGATATTTGGACATCCTAGATAATAGATTGAGAGTTGAGAGAGTCTAGTTCAAATCTTATCCTGTGAAAGAGAGGCAGCACAGCATGTTGGATATATAGGGCACTACATTTGGAGTCAAGAAGACCTGAGTTCAAATCCTGCCTCAGATCCTTACTAGCTGTGAGACCCTGGACAAGTCACAGTGCCTCATTCTCTGTAAAATGATGGAGTAGGATTCAATGGCTTCTAAGGTTCTTTCCATCTCTAAATCTCCACTCTTTACCATACATACATATTATAATACCATTAGCCAGTGTCATGGGTGTCCTATCCTTCAGTGCCATTATCTAAGCTTCTACTGCATTCGTTGGTCAAGTATGCAGAGTATTAATATAGGAAAAAGAAAAAAAAGCCTCAACTATGCATTAGTAAGGATAGAGTGACTCCAAAGAGCAAATCTGCTGGAATCTTGCTTTTAAATGGCCATCTGGCTCATAGAAACAGATTCAGATCTTCAAAGGACTCAGAAGACATCTAGTTGAAACCCCTCATTTTAAACATGAGGAAACTGAGGCCCAGAGAAATGTAGTAACTTGTCCAAGTTCACACAGGTGGTAAATGGCAGAGCTAGGCTTGGTCCTGGGTCCTCAGAACTCAGATCTCATGTTTTCTCCACTACACTAGTTACTTTTCTCTTCTTTTCTTTTTGGAGGGGGAAGGCAAGGTAATTGGGGTTAAGTGACTTGCCCAAGGTCACAGTCACACAGCTAGTTTTGTGTTAAGTGTCTGAGGCTGGATTTGAACTCAGGTCCTCCTGACTCCAGGGCCAGTGTTCTATTCACTGCACCCCCTAGCTGTCCCTCTTTTTTAAAATTAATAGTTTTCCACTGTCTTTTTTGCTTTTTTTGCTTTTTGGAGGGGGTAGGCAGGGCAATTGGAGTTAAGTGACTTGTCCAAGGTCACATGGCTAGTAAGTGTTAAGTGTCTGATTCCTGTTTGAACTCAGGTCCTCCTGACTCCAGGGCCGGTGCTCTACTCACTGCACCACTTAGCCACTCCACTAGTTACTTTTCAAGCTATTTAAAGTGAGACTTATTTTAAGTGACCAAGTAAGATTGGTCAAAATGACCTTGTAAAGGAAGTCTTGATTTTTATTTATGGCCAAAGAATACTAGAAGTAGGAGCTTAGGTAGCACTCAGTTTCCTGGGGCCCTTATCCAACAGACATAGTAACAATTACCTCCTATTAATCCTCTTTTTAGAGCCTGGAAAGTGCACGGAAGAAGAAACCACCTCCACATACAAAGGAACATATAAGTGGTCATTAACCAATCCTACAGAGACAACTCAAAGCAGATGTGTTAAGAATCCTAGTCGGAATGCTACCAGAATTTGGTAAGTACAGAATCAATTTCTATTAGCTACAAATTGACATGTGCTGATTTAGTTCATATAACCAATTATGCCAGCTGCCTCTCATCCTGTGCCATCTTTGGACGTCACTCCTTGCTGTTGCTAATTATATTGTTTTCAAAAGAGCATGGTTCTCATAAAAAAATTAGAAACCAACATCAGACATTAAAACTAATCTGATTTCTCATTTGGGTAAGGTTTGAGATTGGCAAATGGTGTGTGGTGGGGGAATGTAGATTTTCCCAATCTTAGAGCTGGAAGGAGCCTCAGTAGTGATAGGATTATTGGCTTTTGAGTTGGAGGTTATCACCAAAGGTCATCCAGTCTAACCCATTTCTGAGTAGGAACCGTCTTTAGAATCTCTTTCCCGGATTAGTGGTTTCAGAGAAATTAATGTTATACTATCATATTAATAACTACTAACTAGAATTGTGATACACCTTTTTCCTCTTATTTCTGTTAAAATCATCTCCTGAAAAGGTCAATCAGTCTCTAAAGGGCATGTATGGCTAAGTGAGATTTGTTTCTAGTCCTCAAGGCACATGCTTGTTAGCTGGGGGACCCAACAAAACTGGGAGACCTAATTTCTGTTCTGAAAAGAATCTGGTGTGGGTGAGCCTTTGCCTGGAGGAGGAACTGCCTGTCCTTGGTCCCCTCCAGAAAAGTCCAGGGCAGCCCAGCTCATGAAGGAGAAAATCAGCTAGAGACGGCCACATCGAGACTTCTTCCCCTGCCCACATGCCTTGAGCTGCTGAGTCTCACAATGAAGCCACAGTTCTCAGCAGGAGTTGAACTTTTAGCCCAGCTCCTCAATCAATGTCCACCAATCAGAATGATCATCACTTGTCATGGAAGTTCTCTTTTGAAGGAGGTCTCTTTTAGTGTCTGGTTACTGAGAGAAACCACTGACCATCAATTTATTGACTGCCCTGCTAGCCTTACTTGAAAAACTCTGCTTCTTGGGGTTTTCATTTGTCTCAGGTTAATCGCCCCTTCTTGAAGACCTCCAGTGACAGGTAGCTCATTGCGTCCTAAAGCATTCATTCTTCTTTGGTATATCTTTAATGATCAAGAAATTTTTCTCTATGTTAAGCTGAAATCTGCCTCTCTAAAGCTTTTACCCAGTGCTCCTAGCTTGGCCCTCTGAAGTCAAGCAAAACAAATCTCATTCTTCTTCCACATTTAAATATTTGGGAATAACTAGCATATCCCCACCACATTTTCTCTTCTCCAGTCTAAGCAGTTTCAGTATTTTCAAGTGTTCTTCATACAGTGGACTTTCAAATCTTCTCACTGTCTTGGATGCCCTCCTCTGGAAACTTCCTACTTGTCAAAGTCCTTCCCAAAACCTAGGGTGGAGAACTAACTGCAGGAATCCAGAGGGCTCCTTGCAGTGCAGTGGAACAGAAAGCAGGCACTGAGTGGAGAGGCAATATGGGAATATGAGCTATTTAAAATCTGATTAACAAGGTGGGAAGAGGAAGAAAGAAGTGCCAACAGGGCTGGAAGTATAATTTCTACCTAAGATCTTTTCACAGACAAGGACAGCTGCCATTTACATTAGGATTTTTACAGGAATTTGCTGAGAAAGCTAGGCACATAGAGGCATTTTTAAATAGCTAGTAATGCTGTGGATAGAGAGTTGGGCCTGGAGTCAAGAAGATCTGAGTTCAAATCTGGCCTCAGACACTTATTGGCTTTGTGACCCTGGGCAAGCCATATAACATCTGTCTGCCTCAGTTTCTTCTTCTGAAAAATGAGAACAATAAGAGTACCTACTTTGCAGGACTGTAGTGAGAATCAAATGAGATTGCAAAGCACTTGGCACATAGTAAGTACTTTATAAATGTTAGCTAAAATTATTTTTCAAAAACAGGTGGAAAAGGCCCTTTAAAGGTAGAAAAGTCTAGTATGTTAAGACCAGAAATCTAGAAGGGAAATTAGAGGTCATCTAGTTTAATTTCAAGGGCAGGTAGGTGGCACCATAGTGCCTAGACAGTGACAAGCCTGGAGTCAGGAAGTGTCATCTTTGTGAGTTCAAATCTGGTCTCTGACACTGACTAGCTGGCCAAGCCACTCCACCCTGTTTGCCTCAGTTTCCTCATCTGTAAAATGAGCTGGAGAAGGAAATGGCAAACCAAGCCAGTGTCTCTGCCAAGAAAACCCCAAATGGGGTTTGATGGAGGGTCTGATGTGACTGCAGTGACAAGAACAAGTTCAATTTATTAATTTGACAGGGGAGGGGATCGAGGCCAACAGAGGCAAAGGGATTTGCCCAAAGTCACACAGGTAATGAAAGAATAGGATTGGGCCTCAGGTCCTGTGACTACAAGCATAGTTTTCTTTCCATTGAGTGCCTTCAAGGGGTTGCTCCGAAGCCCCCAGTGACTGTGCCCCCAGTGCAGGAAGTAGAGAGTTTGCTTTGGTAATTAGCCACAGAAACTTCCAATTAGAAAAGCAGAGAAGTGAGGATCTCATTTCTAGCAAGTACAGAGGGTGAGGAAAATGGCCTATTGCCTTGCAAAGAACTTGCTGTTTCTAGGGCTGAGTAACAGTTGTGTACATTAAGTGCATTTTGGTCTCCCTTTTAGGGGAGAAGATGAAAGGAGTGCTCTCTGCTCTCCTGATTACCAGGGAAAATGAGAGATTTCTTGGAAAAACTGCTTCAGGGGAGGAACAAAGGAGACAATGAATCAGTAGGGGCATGAATTCTAGCCCGTGTAGGAGAAATGTGACAGAAAGGAAGGGAAGAAGATGGACTAGCAAACACTTAGAGCTATCTAAGAGGTGTGAAAGCCGGAGATCTGGACCCCTTGGATAGAGAAGCCCCAAGAATTATGGGCCAACAGTGCCACCAGAAGAGAGGCCATTCCATACTGGCTAGGGCAAGAGAGGCAAGTTGGGTCTGATGCCCTAGGTTTGGAGAGAGTAGATGTCAAAGAATTCAGAGAAAGGATAAGTAGGGTCTCTGAAGGATAACATTTAGTTGATAGAAACACAAAAACAAACTATTCTAATGAGGAAGAGGAAGAATTGTCTAAGGAATTAATTTGAATGCATAGGGAATTTTCATTGGTCAACTTAGATGCTAAAAAGACAGGTAGATGACTCAGTGAATATAGCACTGGGCCTGGGGTCAGGAAGACCTGAGTTCAGATCTGATCTCAGACACTTGATAACTGTGTGATCCTGGGCAAGTACCTTAATCTCCATTTGCCTTAATCCAGTGGAGAAGGAAATGACAGACCACCCCAGTATCTTTGTCAAGAAAACCCCATGGATAAAGAGTCACACATGACTGAACAACATATATTTCAGACAGAGCCAATGTGGGAATTTATTTTGTCTTACTATATTTGTTAAAAGGGATTTGTAAAATGAAATTTTCTTATATTTGACTTTTTTTTTCAATTTTTCTTCTTCCAGTGCACCCCACTCCCCATGAAAAAAAGACAAAATCTTATAACAAATACGCATAGTCAAGGAAACAAAATTTCTGCATTGGTTATGTCCAAAAATGCATATTTCATTCTATATCTTAAGTCTATCCCCTTTCTTCCAGAAAGTCATTATTAGGCCTCTGGAATCTTGTTTGGTCTTTGCACTTAATCAGAATTCTCAAGTCTTTCTGAGTTGTTTGTCTTTATAATGTTATTGTATAAAGTGTTCTCTTGGTTCTGCTCACTTCAGTCTGCATTAGTTCATATTAGTCTTTCCAGGTTTCTCTGAAACCATCCCTTTCATCATTTCTTATGGCACACTAGCATTCAATCCCATTCATATACCCTACATTTATTCACATATTCCCCAACTGCTGGGTACTCCTTTAGTTTACAGTTTTTTGTCACTACTATAAATATTTTTGTTTATATAGATCGTTTCCCCTCTTTCTTTGATTTCTTTGGGAGTATAGGTCTAGTAGAGGCATATAGAAGACTCAAAGAGGTTGATGATTTGGGGACAGAGTTTCAAATTGCTTTCCAGAATGGCTGGACAAATACAGTTCCAATGGTACATTAATCTCTTGTTTTCCTGCAGCCCATCCCACATCTGTCACTTTTCCTTTTTGTCAACTTTGCCAATCTGATGGATGATTAAACTTTAGCAACCTCAGTGCTGTTTTAAGTTGCATTTTTCTAATTGTTAGCAATTTGGAGCATTTTTTAATAAAGCTATTGATGGCTTAGATTTTTTTCCTCCGAATATTGCCTTTTCATATCTTTTCATCACTTATCCAATGGGGAAACAAAGGGGTTTTTCCCCAAAAAGGTAGTGGAGCTAATGATAAAGTTGCCAGAAAAGAGAAGGAAAAAGAAACAAAAAAAGAAAAGAGGATCACTGAAGCATTTTTTAAAATGTACAGGAGAGAAGAGAAGGAAGACCAGAAAGAATGAATCATAGACAAGCATGACAGCTTTTGAAAGTTACATGTTTTTCCTTTAAAGGAAAAATAAGAGGCACATTATGGAGATTCATAGTTTCATGAAGATTGAAGCAAGGCACAGAAACCGAGGATAAACACAAAGAAATAGTACAGAACAATGTCAACAGAGATGTAAGCATAGTGTCAGCCATACCCTGAGGTTGGTGGTAAAAGCTAAGGATAACAAAAAGGTCTTTTTAGCCATATTGGACAGTTAAGTTGTGCAATGGCTAGAGTGTTAGACCTGGAGTCAGGAAGACCTGAGTTCAAATCTGGCCTCAGACACTTACTAGCTGTGTGACCCTGGAAAAGTCATCTAACCTCTGCTTGCCTCAATTTCCCTATCTGCAAAAAAGGAGGCAAGAATAGCACCTATTTCCCACAGTTGTCATGATAACAAAATGATACTTTAAAGCACTTTGCAAACTTTAAACGATTATATAAATGCTATTATTATAATCATATTATGGGGTGGGGAGAAGAGGAAATAGTCCCTTGTTAGGGATCTTTGTTTTGTAGCATAATACCATGAAAGAACCCTGCATTTAGTTTCAAAGAGCCTAGTTTTAAATCCCAGCTTTGATACTAACTAACCAGGCAATCTTGGGCAATTCACTTTACCCATAGGGGCCTCATTTTCCTTATTATCTAAAAATGGGAGACAGTGATCTGTGATATTCCTTTCAGCTCTGTTGTCTTAGCTTCTATGAATCATAGGATGCACAAGGCTTTGTTCATCTATGATTGACTCATCAGGCTCTCCATGGTCCATGTTCCCAACCTTTGTTTCTTTCCTTCTATTTTGTAGATTGAGTTCCTAGGTATTCATCAGGAGTAAGGGAGGGGAGGCGGGGGGTGGGGGGGGGGGTGGGTCTGGGTGTGATCATGCATTTGGTTCTTGACCTAGACCTTGAGATACCTACTGGTTATCCAGGAGGAGCTCTCTAACCATCAGTTGGTGATACATATGTATGACTGGAGTTCAGCAAAGAGATGGATTCTGGAGTCATCCCAAATACGGTATCTCAAAATGAACTCCTAAGAGTGAATGAGATCACAAAGAGAGAATGTTGAGAGAGGAAAGAAGAGGGCCAGGGCAGATTGAAGGGTTGGAAATGGATGATGAGCCAACAAAAGAAACTGAGAAAGAGCCTTTGGATAGTAGTAGGAGAGCCAGGAGAGAGCAGTGTCACAGAAGCTAAGGGAGGAAAGAGGGTCCGGAAAGAAGTTGCTCTTAGAATCAAAAACTGCAGAGAGTCCTGAGCTTGCCCTTTATCTGGAGGCCAGAATTGTCAAGATTCCTCAAGAAAGGACAGCAAGAGAATGAAAAAACCTCCACCCTCTTCTTTTTCAGCACTATTGATGCTGAGAATGGCTAAGAGTCGGGGAACTCCCCACTACAGACCATGTAAACTGCTCCAGGCACTTCCAGATAAGATTGTCGACCTTGAAGATATTCTCATAACTGATGGTGAGAGTTGATTAGACATATATTCAAAGACTGGGGCTAGATTACCTACTTGACATAAGACCAGACAGTGTAGGCGAGACAGCCACACTTTTAGAAAACCCAATTAAATAATCGGGTCTTATAAAGCAGATAAAATGTGGGGGGTGGGGTGAGGAGGAGAGTCATTATTCACTCTTACAAAGGGAGTAATTGCAAAGTCCCTTTAGGTAGCTAGCACTGTGAGAATGTTTGAAATGTTATTCAAGTTATAAAAATTCAATTTCAAAATAACTTTCCAGGCTTCAATCTATGCATAAGAGTCAGACCTGTCTACAATGAATTAAAAGAAAATCTAGGTATAGAATTCTTAAAGTCTTGCCCAGAGAAGGGTAAAAAATACTGGCCAAGGAGCAGTGGATTTCTTTTAAAAAAACATTTTATCGATTTTTAAAATTATTGTTATTTCCCCCAGTACTCCCATGGAATCTTTTCTTGTAATAAGGTCATAGAGTTTGACAAAACAAACAAAAATTGACCACATCTGACACTGCATCTCTCACTCTGTATCTGCCATTCCATCACCTCTCTGTAAAAATGAGAGAGATCCCTCCTCATCAGACTTCTGGAGTCAAGATAGGTTGTCTCACTGATCCAGTTCTGATGTATTTTAGTAACGTTTTCCTTTACATTATTGTGGTCATTGTATCGATTGAGCAATAGCTAATTTCTCAGCTAAGGAAGAATGTACAAGAAATTCGGTTGCCATAGAAACCACATCTTAAGGCAATCAGGACCTATTCTATTTTTCTGTCGTCAAAACAATTCTAAGAGAAGTTGCTTTCCCCATCACTATAGACAGACAGCCCAGGATGGTAGATAGAGTGCTGGATAGGGAGTTGGGAAGATCTGGATCTTCTTCTGGTTGTGTGGCTCTGGACAAGTAACTTCTCTGAGCCCCAGGGGACTCTTTAAGAATATAAGTTATAAAAAAAAAAAAAAAGAATATAAGTTATAGAGTAGTTGTAATCTGTGTCGCTGGAGGAAATTCCCACACAGGTTACTGACTTAGCTCCTGATGCTTTTTCTCCTGTGGGCTGGAGTCTTTTGACAAAAAAAATGTCTCTACTAAAAGTCATGGAAACCTTTTCCCAAGATCATATTTCAGCTCCCACGTCTGACACTTATGAGCTGAGTGACCCTGGCCAAATATCTAGACCTCCATGAGTCACAGATTCCTCATCTGCAAAATGGGATGAAATTAGCATATGTATAAAAAGGTGTGTTATTGAAATCAGTTTATGAAATATTATAAATGACTATGCAAAGTTTAAAATGACTATATGAAAATGAATTATTAGTGAGCTTTGTTCTACACACAACCCCATACTTACAAGAAGGACTACTTTGGGGTGTGGATTATTTGAATCACTCAAGAATCTTTCCCTTTCCGAAAAAGTTTGTCACAGGATTTGAAACACTCCATGGGACCTGGAAAGGCCAGATGTGATTTACTCACAACTTTGTCGGAAAGAAAGAAATCAAGGTCCCTCCAACTTTCATTTGATTTAATCTGGTTGAACATTTCCTTATTTGTCCAAATTAAGGGGAGATGGAGAAGAGTTGAGATAAGGCATCTCCCTCTCTTCCTTAAAGAGGTAGGAAACTATGGGTGAGGACTGACGCATATACTGCCAGACATAGTCAATACATTAGCTAGTTTTGCTGAACTGCTTTTCAATTTTTTGTTACCAGAGATGGCTCACTGGGAGATGGAAGATTTATGTGGACATGAATGTTATGTCTAAAAAAGTTATCCATAAAAATAAGATAAAAATGTTTTAAAGTTAGTGAGAAAACATTAGATGGAAGGACTTTAAAAAACCCCCTCTAACACAGCTTTGCCATCATTGTCTCTGATCTGTTGTAGAGAATGCCAATGACGTTTGCTGAGCACATTTTTAGTCTGAGACGTGACTCCCCAGGCCTGAACCAAAAAGAAATCAAGATTATTGTTTTGAAGGTGTCTGACATCTCAAAATGTGATGAATTAAGTCTGAATCTAGCAGAGATCCTGCTAGATACTTGATGTGGTTTTGGGGGTTGAATTGCTGCCTGATCAGCCCTTGCTAGGCAATGAGTAAGTAAGAAGTGACAAGCTTCTCTAGGCCTCATTTTTCATCTTTTTCCAAGAGAGGGGGTTGGGCCAAATGACCTCTGAGGCCCTTTCCAGCCTTACAGAGAGGTCAACAGGAGAAAATGGAGGCCTGGAGAGGCCATATGATTTGCTCAGGGTCACAGGTATCTGTTGGAACCTAAGTTCCTTAAGGCCAAGGACTGATTTTGGATTTCTTTGGATCCAGCACAGTGCTGGGCACATAGTAAACACCTAATAAACGACGGACCTCAGCCCAGACTGGCTTATCTGAAGCCACGTAAAGGGGGCCCAAGACAGAGTCAAACAAGGGCTGGATGACCTATCTTTTGGGGAGTGGTTTGCAATAGGTGGCTTATGAATTCTCTTCCATCTCCAGAATTCTATGAGTCTGTGACTTTTGTGAAGTGGTTATAATTTCATAATCTAAACCCACCTTCTGGTCCAAATCTCAGTATCTGCCTAGATGAATCAGCCAATCATCTGCCTATTATCTTTCTAGTACTGCACTAAGAACTATGAAAGATGCAAATGAATGAGAGCATATGGTCCCTGACCTCAAGCAATTTGCAAGGAGAGAATAATGAGTGTTTCTTTAGGGATATAAGATGGTGAACTGAGTTTAGATTCTGGGAAGGACAAAGAGCTGGACACTTACTTAAATACCAGACACTGATTAGTTATATCACTCACTACGGGCAAATTATTAAAGTTTTCAGAGCCCCAAGTCTTAATAGAAAATAATATACTGGGAGTGGCTTCCCACCTTCCATCCATTCCAGGGTTGTGCTTTGGCTACAATAAAGTGCCTTCTGTTATCATCATTACAAAATGAGCCACAGACACACAGAAGGGAAAAATCCATGGAAGTTCAAGTAGTCATGGATAACTTCCTGGAGGAAGCTGACCTTTAGCTCAATACTAGGACATAGGTAGAGGTCCTAAAGGAAAGGGAAGAAGTGAGACTTTTCCAGACAAGGGACCAATGCCATGAACAAATGCATGGAGGTGGGAATGAGTTTGGTATATGTACCAAGTATATCGAAGAGGCCTAGAACAGAGGGTTTACATGCATAAGCAGGAGGGGAGCAGGGTGGGGTTTGGATGACAAGCAAAGGAGTTTGGATTTAGTATGGTGGGTAATAGAGAGTCCTTAATAGTAATAATGATATTATTATATACTAATGGTGTTCAGTATAGTAGAGTAGATAGAGAGCTGACCTTGTTGTCAGAAAGACCTTGGCCTAAATCCTGGGTCTCTGATACATATTGACTGTGTCACCATGGGTAGGTCATTTAACTTCTCAGTACCTCCAGGACTCTCTAATACTATATGTTTCAGATGAGTTGTGGACCTGCATCTGCAAAGGGGGTTTCCACACTGGGAGTTCCCTGAAATGACCAAATCTCAGGTCCAGACTGACAATGACAATGATAACAGAAGTCATTATTATTCCCCATCAGTAAGTAGATAAAGAAACAGAAGTTGTGAGGTTAAAAAAAACAAGTCACACTGCTACTAAATGCTAGATTTGGAAGTCAAATCCAGTTCTTTTGAGTCTCCTATACTCTACTTGTCCTTCATGAACATTTATTACTAGTTGTGGATGGAGTGCCAGGCCTGGAGTCAGGAAGACAAGAGTTCAAATCCAGTCTCAGACAGTTCCTAGCTGTGTGGTCCTGGACAAGGCACTCAAACTTCTGTCTGCCTCAGTTTTGTTCTCTGTAAAATGGGGATAGGAATAGCACCTACCTCCCAGAGTTGTTGTGATGATTAAGCTCTTTGTAAGCCTTAAATAAACAAAGAAATAAATGAATGAATAAATGAATAAACAAATGAATGAATAAATGAATGAATGAATAAACAAACAAATAAATGCTAGCTAACAGCATTATGTTGTTATTATTAGTAGTAATAGTAACTAACATTTACATATCACTTTAACATCAGCCCAGCTAACACCAGCTTAGCTAAGTTCATAAAAACTCATCACCAGGTTGGCTGTAGGGGGAATTTATCGATGCCTTTTTTACAGAGCCTAAATTTCCCCTCATATCCCTTCTCCATCCTCTCAGAGAGTCCTTCCATAATACAAAGACATTTATTGCAAGAAAAAAGGAAAAGAGGAAAAAGAGGGGAGACAAATCAGCACGACTAATAGCTACATCAAAAACATCTTACAATATACGCAATGTTCCACATTCATGGACAGCCCTCTCATCTCCCCTCACCCCCAGAAGAGTTATTTATAATGCAACACTCCAGCTCTAGAAGGATGCCACAAGCCCTCTGGTACTCAGGAGTGATCGTGGTGGAAAAATTTTCATCTCCTGATGGCTGGTCCTTGGAGATAAACCTCTCTAAATTTAGCTAGGCTGCTGCTTGCATGATGGGCCTAGACTGGATGCCAAATACATGGTCCATTACCAGGACTGTATGTGAAGCTTTTCTAGCTTAGCTGAATCTGCCAAGGCCCTATCCTCTTGTCTTCCACAATAAGAAGTCTTACCTGATGAACCATTTTAGCTAATGACTGTAGCTAGGTGGTATATAATGGATGGTACTGGATATGGAGCAAGGAAGACCTGAGTTCAGATCCTGCCACAGACACTAAACCAGTTGTATACCCTCGGCAAATCCCTTAGTTTTCTCTTGACCTCAGTTTCCTCTTCTTCAAAATGGGAATAATAGCACCTCCCTCACAAGGTTGTTTGAGACTCAAATGAGACAGTATATGTAACACACTAATGCTAGTTCTGAAATAACCCTAATGGTGTAGTTTTGAAAAAAATCTTTTTTTGTCCTTGAAAGGACCTTGAGGACAATTGACCAGGTAGGTTACAAGATAGAATTTTCTGGGAAGACCACCAATGTAACTGTGGCCTCATTGGCTTTAGCTCTGCTTCAGGTGGAGGAGTGATCTGAAGGCATTTCCTTTAGCATTCTGTAATGGAAATGCAAATTTGAAGATCTTCCCTGCCCCTAGCTTAAGTGCACCTGGAGCTTGTGGTGGGAGGCTTGTTTTTCAGGGAAGCCCACACCTTGATACTTTGTGATTGGGCAGTGGGTCCAGAAGGTTGTTACATTCTCTGAGCCAGGAGAAGGCTATATAAACTCTGATGAGAGGCTTTGCTTTGGGGCTCACTTTGAGAAGTGTCGTGTGATTTGACCAGATGAGACTCTGGGAAGCCGTTGTTGAGAGCCCCCGGCTTTGAAAACCCAGATGTTGATGCTTCCCTCTCTGGTAACTGTGATTTGGTATTGATGCATGTAATGTTGGGACAGTTTGGAAGCCTGTCTGATCTGTAAATTCTGTAACTCTGAAGTTCAGGGTGCTGACCTTTTACCCCTGAACTAGGTAATGTATGTTTGTTTGATTAAAGTAAGCTTGTTAACTGATTTTGAGTTACTTTCCTTTTGAAAAGCAGATCTAAGAACCTGTGTTGGCAGCTACCCTGGGGATATTGGGGTGCTTGCCGCTACAAAATGGCGACGAGGATGGGATCTGCTGAGTAAAAGGAAAGTATGGGGGCTGGGATAATTGTTTGTTTCCCAGTTGTGGTAGCTGTGATTCTGTGGAGCCATGGAGCAGGAGAGGAGAAAGACCTGCATGCTGACTTCACTGAGCTGAGAGCAGGAATGGTGAGCTGCCTGCATGGAGACCTGTGGGGAAGCCTGGAGCTGCTGCCTTCTGCTGGAGGAGAAGGAACCCAGGAGTTTGGAGTTCAGCCACAGGACAAGATAAGGACTATGTGGCAAAGCAGGGGCACTGAATGTGTTTCCTTGTTGCATCCCACAGTTTGGGACCCAGGGGGAGGATGGACTTGTGACTGGTGGGTGGGGTGAAGTGCCATGGACCCCAAGGACCCCACTTTGGTTTTGTTGCCCAGCTCCCTCTCTGGACTTGGAAGCAGGGGCTGGAGCAGTGTTATGGGAAGGACACCCCCCTCCTCCCAAGAGAACTTTATGTGATAATGCTTTGTATTTTGTGAATTGATGTGAAAATGCAATGTACTTTGTTTAAGACCCAGTGGCCACTTCGGTAACTTTAGATGTACCTTGAAAATATGACTTAAGGGATGGTTAGTGCTAATTGAAATGTAAATTGTCTATGCTATGAGCATACTTAGTAAGACTTTACTGAATAAGTGACTAATTGTACTTTGAGATATTGTTACAGATAAGAGACTAATCGAGTTAATCAAGACTTTGCCCCTGAGTGGAAGACTTGTACTTTGAAAACTGATGTAACTGATTGAGTTAACTTAAGAGTGACTATTTTTTGATTTTACTGATAAGTGACTGAGTTAACATTTGCCCCATGCATGGAAGACTTGGACTATTGTATTTTGAGATTATATTGTGATTTTCTTATGTACCTGGAAAATGTGACCTAAGAGATGTTTAGTGCTAATTCAAATGTAAATTGTATATGCTATGGGCATGAAAGATTTTGGGGCCTAATGTAATGGAAATGCAAATTTGAAGATCTTCCCTGCCCCTAGCTTAAGTGCACCTGGAGCCTGTGGTGGGAGGCTTATTTTTCAGGAAAGCCCACACCTTGATACTTGTTTGTTTGTGATTGGGCAGTGGGTGGGTTGTTACATTCTCTGAGCCAGGAGAAGGCTATATAAGCCCTGAGGAGAGGCTTTGCTTTGGGCTCACTTTGAGAAGTGTTGTGTGATTTGACCAGATGAGACTGTGGGAAGCCGTTGTTGAGAGCCCCGGCTTTGAAAACCCAGATGTTGATGCTTCCCTCTCTGGTAACTGTGATTTGGTATTGATATAATGGTTGGACAGTTTGGAAGCCTGTCTGTTTGATCTGTAAGTTCTGTAACTCTGAAGTTCGGGGTGTTGACCTTTTTCCCCTGAACTAGGTAATGTATGTTTGTTTGATTAAAGTAAGCTTGTTAACTGATTTTGAGTTGCTTTCCTTTTGAAAAGCAGATCTAAGAACCTGTGTTGGCAGCTACCCTGGGGATATTGGGGTGCTTGCCGCTACACATTCAGGGAAGGAGAAGACTCTATGTGGGGATGGAGAAAGGTATCCTTTCTTCAATAGTGTCCCAAGAGATCATTTAATTATTCTTGTAGTGTATATGTGATGTATGTAGATGTTCTAGGAAGAAAACGACTTTGAAACACGGAGGCTTTCTGTCTTCTAGAGGTCACCTGGGATGGTAGCGGCCATGCTGGACTTGGAGGCTCTGCTCACTGGGCAGAGTTTTTTTTCTTATCTTCCCTCATTTTAAGGTCTCCATCCACAGGTTTATCTAGACAGTCTACCTCAGAGGATGACTTTGGCTTCAACCTGTTTGCCTAAATCACTGAAGAAGAGAATTCCTTTCAACCTCCAAAGATCGTCTTTAGCTTTTTTGGGCAAACGTCAATCTTTAAGGTACAGCCTCACGTTTAGGGAAGGGATCAAGGTAGTTAACATTTCCTACTATTTTGTGTTGTTAGCATAGTAATATTTCTCACTTAAAATTGCTCTACAATTATCTGAATGGACTCCCAGCCCACCACATGAATAACCATTTCCTGTTTGAAGAACCTGCCAAGTTTTCTTCAAAAAGACAAGCATTTATTAAGCACCTACTATAAGTCAGGCCCTATCCTAGGTACAGGGGAGACAAACATAGAAAGAAAAATGATCTTTGCTCTCAAAGAGCTTACAATCAATCTGCTATGGAAAATAATTTGTACACAAAAAAACAAATAGAAATATACACAAAAGAAATGCAAAGTAATTTCAGGGGTCCACCTCAAAGGGATCAGGAAAGACTTCCTGGAGGTAGTGGTGCCTGAGCTGAGACTAAAAGATAGTCTAGAGGTTCCGAGGAGTGAGAAGGGAAAATGTTCCAGGCACAGAAATAGGAGATGGAACGCTATGTATGGCCAGCGTTCTGTGAAATCTATGTGAAATGGGAAATCTATCAGATTAAAGTCAGTTTATTCATATAGAGGCCTTTTATTTTTTGTATTGCAATCATTTCCCAATATACTCCCCCCAACGTTATTAAGCCCCATTTGTAACACACACACAACAGTTAAAGCAGAACTGATTGACAAACTATATCTGACATTGTATGCAACCTTTTGTACCTGTAGTACCCCACCCCTCTACCAAGAGGAGGGAAGTATATTTCAATGGCTGTTCCTTTTAAAATTTCATTTCTTCTTTTCAATTAACAAGCATTTATTTTCTCTCCCTCCAATTCTCCCCATCTCATTGATAGAAATATTCATAGTCAAATGGAAGCAAATTTCCTCATTGGCCATATCCAAAAATAACTGTCTCTTTCTGTACCTTGAGTTGATTAAATTTTTTTTCACACAAATAAGACTAATGCAGTTAAAATTATAAGGGAAAAAGATAACAATCTTTGAGGAATGTCCCTGAAAGTCTCAATGCAGTTTTAAGCTTTAGTAGCTTAGTTATTTAATAGCTTAAAAGTGCCCTATATAAGGAAGTGATTCCAATTAATTTATAAGAAGCCATACCCTAATAAATAAATGGTCAAAGGATATGAACAGGTAGTTTTCAGAGGAAGAAGTCCAAGCTTTCAACAGCCATATTAAAAAACAACTCCAAATCACAAATAGGGAAATGCAAATTAAAGCAACTCTAACATTCCAGTTCATATCAATGAAAGTAGCAAAAGTGACATAAAAGAGAAAGGACAGATGCTAGAGGGCTTCAGGAAAAGAGGCATGCTAATGCACTGCTAGTGGAGTTGTGAATTGGTCCAGTCATTCTGGAATGCAAAGGGGAATTATACCTCCAAAGTCACTAAACTGCATCCTCTTTGACCCCACAATATACCACTACTAGTCCAATACTCCAAAGAGATCAGAGAAAGAAGAAAAGGACCCATATGTACAAAAATAGACAGTGGCAATTTAACTGGAAACTAAGGGGGCACCCATCTATCAAGAAATAGCCAAATGATGGTATATGCCTGTAATGGAATATTACTATACCCTAAGGAATGACTAACTAGACAATTTCAGAGAAAACTGGGAAGAGTTGTATGAAGTGATATAGAGTGCTATTATTATCCCCATTTTACAGGAGAGGAAACTGAGGCAAACAGAAGCAAAGTGGCTTTGCCCAGGATTCACATGCTGAGGCTGGATTTGAACTCAGGTCTTCTTGACCTCTGCTCTATCCACTCTGCCACCTAACTGCCTTACCAGACATCTATCTGGAGAGAGAGAGAATTTATTAATAAGGGCTCACTGTGGCATTATGCCAAGTACTGGGGATACAAAACCAATAAAATATGATGGTTCTTATTCTCAAGATGTTTATATTCTAATAGAGGAAGATAAAACACAAATGCGGGGGGGGGGGGGGGCGACTGGAAAGCCCAGAGTAGGGGAGGGAGTTGATCTGGAAGTGAAGTGAGCATGGCTAGCCAAGGGCTCACTAATCAGGAGAGCAGGCCCCAGGGTCTACTGTGTTCATTTTGATCTGTATGCTAAGTACTGAGTCCACGGATTTTACTGATTGACCGCTCTATTTTTTAACCAATACGAAGTCTTTTTTATGACTGATTAGTAGTATTGTTTGAGATCTGACACTGCTAGGCTCCCTTTCTTGCCACTTTTTTCATGATTTCCATTGAGATTCTTCACCTTTTGTTCCTCCAGATAATGAACAAATTATTATTAATGATAATATGAATAAGTTCATTGTTATTTTTCTAATTCTAGAAAGTAATTCTTTGGTAGTTTGATTGGCATGACAATGCATGAATGAATGTAGGTAGCATTGACATTTTTATTGTGCTGTCATGACCCACTCATGAGCAATGAATATTTCTCTGATTAGTTAAGTCTGTCTATTTCTGTATGGGGCAGCTAGGGGCTGCAGTGGATAGAGCGCTAGACAGAGATTTCTCTTCCTAACTTTAATGTGGCCTCAGACACTAGCTGTGTGACTGTGGGCAAGTCACTTCACCATTTGCCTCAGTTTCCTCATCTGTAAAATAAGCTGGAGAAGAAAATGCCACACCACTCAAGTATCATTGCTAAGAAAACCCCAAATGGGGTCAGGAAGAATTGGACATGACTGAAAAAATGACTGTAAAGAGTATTTATAATTGTATTCTTATAGCACCTGGGTGTGTCTTTGGTAAACCTCTCAAATATGTCATATGCATATGTAGTCACTTTGAATGAAATTTCTCTTTCTGTTCCTACTGAGATTTGTTGGTAAACACTTTGCTTAAGTTATTTTTTCAATTAATTTTTAGTTGACACTTCAGGATTCTCTAGAGTTCAGTGGTGCGAAACTCAAGTAAAAATGGATCTGTGTGGGTGCATATTGACGTAGAAAACCACATATTAACATTATCTATGTTGTATCATGTTTCTCTTTACTTTAACATTTCCTAATTACATTTTAATCTGGTTCAGAGGCACTTAGGAGAAATACTAGTTTGACACTTTTCATTTAGACCATTCTATCATTTGAAAAATCAATTGTTTTGTTTGCTCTGCCCCCTTGGCTCCAAAAGGTCAGGTTTTGCTTTATCTTGTTGGGATCCAGGCCTCTAGGCCATTTGCTACCTCTCTAGGGGGAATAGCACACATCTGAATATTGTTTCTTAGCTATTAATGTCTCCTTTTTCCCCAACTAGATTAAAAACTCTTAAGGGCAGAGAGCACACATGGCACATACTCCTTTTGTGTGGTAGCAGAGGATGAGATACAAATGGATTCTGCATAGATTAATTGTAGAATTAGTAATAGCCAGTAATATATATTTTAACACAATGTAATTTTTTTGCCTTTTTTTTGGAGAGCCCTTGGGGTTAAGTGACTTGCCCAAGGTCACATGGCTAGTTTTGTGTTACATGTCTGAGGCCGGATTTGAATTCAGGTCCTCCTGACTCTAGGGCCAGTGCTCTTATTCACTGCGCCACCTAGCTGCCCCAGCCAGTAATATTTTTCACCAAAAAAGATAAAAGCACTTTGCCAAAATGAACCTACTACTATTGTGGACGCCCCTCATGTTTCTACAATGTGAGGAAGCCCTGGTTACAAGTCAGAGAAATCACAATGAAGCCAAATAATCAATAATGAGACCCTCCCTGGACATTTAGCCTTGCTGGTTTTTAGACATCAGAGATAACACTGTGTTGTTGAGCTCAGGGCTGAAGCCTTTCCAGCGTGGGAAGACCTGTGGGACTGTCTACTCTGCTGGCCAAGCCTTGAGAGACCAGGATTACTTTTAGGAAGTCAGATGAAAGGTTGCACAGGCTGCCAAGGGTTGCACAGGATGACAGATGGTCATTTTGTCACTTAAGCCTGTTTTTCTTTGTTATAAGGATGGCCTTCAAAAGTGTGTGTGTGTGTGTGTGTGTGTGTGTGTGTGTGTGTGTGTATGGAGTATATGGGGTGTTCAGGAAGACTAGCCCCTCTGGTGTGAGGGTTGCTGAGCTCTTTTCAGGGCCACTCATCCACCTTCGGCGTTTGCCTTTCAATCAACTCTCACACATAGCTCCAAGAAGTTGTAGCATGTGCAGTGCTCACACCCTCATAAAACCCTTTAGGCCAACGAGCTAAAACCAGGTTGGTAATAACTGAGGGGCCTCAAACCCATCGATGAATTAGGTGTCTACCCCAAGCATGTGAAGACTTCCCCCACAGCAGAATGGATGGATGAGAACAGTTTGTCCCAATAGCCATGAAAGTGGCTGAAGCAGGCCCTGTGGAGCACTTAGAGCTTGGTCAGACATGGAAGATGCCAAGGTCATGCACTGCATCCTGGACCACTGCCAGTCTTCCTGGCTTTTGTCCTGCCACTGTACTTCGACTACTCAGGGAGAGACAGTGAGGTGATGACTGTGCAAGCCCGATTCACACACAAGTCAAGACATCACCCACTATGATGTCAGTGGTCCCCTTTGAAAACGAAGGACAAACAACAGTGTGTGTAGGGGGTGAGATACAGTAGATAGATAAACACACATGTATATGTATATATATGTATATGTATATGGAAATTACTATGCTATAAAAAACAAAAGACGTCACCTAGCTGCCCTATGTGCCTTCAAATTTTGACCTTTATATTAAAAGCACAAGAAATTCAGGGGAATTTATAGCAGTTATGCAGGGGGAGCCCACTCTCCAAGCCCATGTTGTACAGCACAAAGAACTTTGGATGAGGAGGCAAGAGGCCTGGATTCTAGTCCTCACTCTCACTCTTTATTAGGCAGATGACTCTCCAAAAGTTCCTTCCTCTGTGGGTTTCAGTTGCTTATCTGTAAACTGAGAGTATTGGGGGTGGCTAGGTGGTCCAGTGAATAGAGCACCCACCCTGGAGTCAGGAGGAGTTCAAATCCGGCTTCAGACACTTAACACAAAAAAATAGCTGTGTGACCTTGGGCAAGTCACTTAACCCCAAGTGCCCTCCAAAAAAAAAAAAAACAAAAATAAAAAATAAAATGAGAGGATTGTACTAGACTCTCTCGATATTCTTTTTTAGCACTTAAGACTCTTTGGTCTATCAAGGTTGAACTGAACTCTTCTCTGTGTTTCTATTCCAGCACCACATTTCCCTAAATGAAAACTTAACACTGCTTACATTGTGAGCACCAGTGCTGCAAATACATCGATTCGGAACCTGACCCATCCAATCTAATTCACATTACAACATATCAAAGAAAGTACGGTAACATAGCTGCCATTAGGCCAGGGCAACTGGACCTTTGTACCAGGGTGCTGGAAATACAGGGAACTGATGACACTTGTAGTCCTTTAATCATGTGCAAACAACATATATTTCCTAAAAAAATGAAAATTCCTTGAAGGCAAGAAGTCTTCAGTTTTGTCTATGTACCCCCAACAGTTGACATAGTACTTGGAACATAGTAGGTCCTCAAAAAATACTTGCTGAATGAATCCCAGATTTTAGAAGCTAGTTATCAAAGATAAGGACTAATTAGCAAGGATAGGATGCTGCCAGGGTCTATGCTTGAGTGATCTCCCCTCCCAGCTTACTTATCCCCCCTAACGATCTTATGTCTCTACCTGTCCCCTTCTGAGAATGGATTTTGTGTCACTTGCCCCGCGTAGAGTATGTGGTGTCAGCACAAGGCACAACAATTCCTAGTTACAATTCTAGCCACATTCTTTCATCTCCCATTGAAATTCTAGACTCTTATTGTATGTGTATATATATATATATATATATATATATATATATATATATATATATATATATATATTTTAAAGGTTTTTCCTAGTTAGCTGATGTTATCCAGAAGCAGAATTATTACCAGTTGCTGTAGTTGTACTTTAACTCTATTAGGCTCCAGTCCCTGTCAGTGGCCAAATCCAGGGCTGACCCACTTGCCACTGTGACCCCTCTTTGCCCCCAAGAATTCTGAGACCCTAATAATAATTACATTTGTTCAGTCAAGAGCCCCTTTACCAGAAGATTCAAGATCAAATCCAGGCTCTGACACTTAGTGCTAGATATGTGACCTTGGGCGAGTAAATTAATCTCTGTGCCTCAGTTTTCTCATCTGTGAAATGGGCAGAGTAACATAAATTCTCTACCTCAAGGGGCTGTTGTGAAGAAAGGGCTTTTTAAAACTTAATGAGCCCTAGAAATTTGAGCCGTTATTAATGAAAGGCAGGGTGGTAAAGGGCTAAGAGATCTGGATTTGGGGTCAAGAGACCCAGGTTCTATGTGACCTTAGGAAAGTCTCTGACACTCAGCACTCACACTGATGAAATTACTGATCTTTTTTCTTCTTCATTATACCCAATGATGCAGAACAGCTTACTGAAGTTAAGAGGCTAATAACATAGAAGTATTGTGAATAAATAGCACAAAATAAATGTGGATTCAGTGCAGTCGGCAGAAGAAAATAATAATTGATATTTACATAGGCCTTTAAAGTTGACAAAGTTCTTTCCATATTTTATCGTATTTCAGCCTCACAACAACTGACTGGGAAAATATGACAGGCAACAGCTAGCATATATATATAGCACCTACTGTGTGCTAAATGCTTTACAAATATTATTTCATCTGATCCTTGCAACACCCTGGGGGGTAGGTGCTATTATGATCCCCATTTTACAGATGAGGAAACTGGGGCAGATAGCAATCAAGTGACTTGCCCAGGGCCACACATATAGTAAGCTTCTGAGGCTGGATTTGATCTCAGGTCTTCCTGACTCCAGGCTTAGGCCTCTATCCACTGCATGGGCAAGCACTTGCTAGCAGCAGAGATGGAATTTTTACCCAAGACTTCTTGCTTCCAATGCCAGGAACTCTAAATGTTTGCCCTGGAGAAGAGAAGGCTTGGAAGTAGCAGAGGAGTAGAGAGAGAGAATGTCTGCAATCAGGCATGGTGCCAGAGGGCAACCAGGGGCAGAAGTTGCAAAGACCCCCACTGAGACAGAAGAACTTCTTAACAATGTCTCAAAGTGGAATGGACGGCCTCTAAAGACAAGGGGGTCTCCCTCACTAGAAGCCAGATGGCCACTCCTCAATTATGGTGTGGAGGACATCCTTTTTTTTTGAGCCAATCTGGGTTAAATGACTTGCCCAGAATCACACAACTAGTAAGGATCTGAGGTCACATTTGAACTTAGGTCCTCCAGATGTTAGCTCTACCCACCTAGTTGCCCCCAGAAGAGATCTTTTTGCAGGTATGTGTTGGACAGATGGTGTTGGAAGTCCTTTCCTACCCTGCAATTCTGAGATTTTGTGAGCAATCATTGTTGTTAACCTCAATTCAGTGAAAAAAATTTATCTTCTGTTCTCCCTAATCTACAAGGCCCAAGGCAGATTTCAGCTTTATATAAGGGGAAAATATCCTAACAATTTGAGCTAATCCAAAGCAGAAGAGGCTGCCTTTGCAGGTAGTGAGTTCCCCATCCACAGCAGTCTTCAAGCAGAAGTTAAAATCATAGAGAGGATTTCTATTTAGATATCAGTTGGACCAGGTGACCTGTGAGGTCCCTTCCAATCCTAAAATTTTAATGATTCTATGGCCACTAAGAAGCACAGTGGATAGAGGGCAAAATTGGAACCAGGTAAACCTCAGTTAAAATTTTGCCTTAGACACTTATTTATTTAGCTGGATGACCCCAGGCAAGTCAGTTGGCTTCTCTCAGACTCATTTTCCTCCTCTGAAAAATGGGAATAGTAATGGCACCTACCTCCAGACATTGTTGTGAGGATAGCATATGTAAAAGACTTTGTAAACCTTAGTGTTATATAAATGCTAATTGTTGGTGGTATTATTATTATGAATGATACTAGAATAATAAAGTATACCACATTTTCCACTGATTTTATTTCTAGACAATAAGAAGAAGCTAATCAAATATGCAGTTTGGTGATTTATTTGAGGCAGCATAGTTCAAGGGAAAAGGCCAGTGGGTTTAGATTCAGAAGACCTGGGTTTCAATCCTATCTTTGCCATTTGCCATGACTTTGGGCAAGCCACTGAACACCTCTTTTCTGATTCAATTTCCTCATCTGTAAAATAGCACTTGAGCTGGATGATGTCTAAAGTCCCTTTTAACTCTGAAACTCTGATCCTATGAATGAAATGTCAGCCATTCTGAGTTTGTGGCCTAATTAATTTCCCTTCCTGAAGACCAGAGTGCCCAAACCTGCCCTACTTGGCCACCAGGTCCTTAATTTGACCTCTGCCTTGGTCATCAGAAGATTTTAGGGAGGATTGGGATTTTCTTGAATGTCTGTTATGGCCAGGTCAGGAGACAGACCAGTCTAGAACAAATAAGGTTCAACTTCAGTTCTGAGCCTAATTTGGCCCTTTGTCTGAAGTGAGGTCTGAGTCAAGGTATCATGAGACTCTAATTCCACCAGCATAGGAATACTACCAATGTCCTGTCCTGATCAGGAGAGTGTGGCAAATCCCCAAATGCCTCATGAAATATTTTAAAGGGTACCTGGTAGATCTTTGGATCTTATTTAAACATGGGGGAGTCTTTTCATGTACAAGGCAGTTCCTAAAACTAAGAAATGATGTGAGTCCCTATTAAGCAGAGCTCCCAGACCTGGCAAAACTACAAAGGTATTTGTTTTTTGCCTGGATGCTACAAGGAGAGATTGCATTAATGCTAGGTTTTACTTTCTCCAGAAGCGGGCTCACGTCCAGTGTGTATTCTGGGACTTTGAAAAGGATGGTGAGTATGGCTGGCAGCATTTCAATTTCTTTAACTTCCCTTGGAAGAAATTTATTTCTTCGATCTTTTGGAGGTTTGGTCTTTAGGAAAAATATTATAGGGGAGAAAGGAGATGGGGAAGAGTCAAATGAAATGGGGACCACCTTTCCACTTTCCATCTGTGGCTCATCCATATGCATAAAACTTTCTTTTGCCACTCAGCATGCTTTGGGGCTACCTTCTCCTACCTTCTATTGGTATATACTCAGAGAATGCAAAACATTAAGATTAAGATGAACAAAAAAAAATGAAAGGGGCTAAATCTGTTGTAAAAAAAAGGAACCACAGGGGGCAGAGTCAAGACGGCAGAGTAGAAACAGGACCTCTGCACAGCTCCAGCTCCCACCACCTCCAATTTGTGTAAAAGGGGACTCTGAACAAACTTTGGAGCTACAGAACACACAAAATGACACAGAGAAGCTAACCTCCCACTGAGGACAGCCTAGAACAAATAAGGCTCAAAAAAGAACCTAGAAATCTCACTGGAAAAAACCACTGACCTGGAAAATAGATCCAGGAGAGATAATTTAAAAATTATTGGACTACCTGAGATCAAAAAAGAACCTAGAAATCATCCTTCAAGAAATTCTCAAGGAAAGCAGAGAGCAGCCAGCACAGCACTTTGGGAGACTAGGCCAGGCCCATGTGAGCAGAAGGTTTTAGCCTCAGGGCAGGCCTGACCAGCTGCCGGCTGGAGGGACTCCAGAACACCAGCAGCTGTGGTGGTTTCCAGAATTATCAACACATAGATGCTAAGGACAAAGTGAGAGGTCAGTGCAGTGTGGACTTTGGCATCCAGTAGTTGAGAGTGCTTCGGCCTCTTCCCCCAGGATGAGAAGCTGCTGAGGTGCTGTGGCCAGTTAGCCTGCACCACGTGGCAGCTTCAGCTGCTGGCTTGCAGAGTGTAGGGGGACCAAGCAACCATTCTGAGGGGTAATCACTCTTGCTTTAACCTGCCTGGATCTGGATTGCACTCTAGGGTGGAGGTCCTGGGGTGTGTGACCAGCTTGCCAGAGAATGTGGAAGCTTCAGAGAGGGCACTCAACTAATAGCTTCGGCAGGTGAGAAAACCCCAGTGTTTGGGACAGAAGCTCCCCTGTTTGGTGGCAGAGTCCTACTGTGGCAAAAATCCCAGGGGTCAAGTGACTGAGTGGTGACATGACCAGGCAAAGGAAGCAAAGCAAACAGAAGAATCCAATATTAGACTCTTATTTTGGGGACAAAATGGATCAAAGCATGGAAGAGGAGGAAGACAGAGAAGTCAGAACTCCTGCACCAAAAGCTTCCAAGAAAAATACGAGTTGGTTACAGGCCATAGAGGACCTTAAGAAGCAGATAAGAGAAGTGGAGGAAAAATTGGGAAGAGAAATGAGAACGATGCAAGAAAAGTATGAAATGAGAGCCAACAGCCTGACTGAGGAAAATAACACCTTAAAAAAATAGACTAACTCAAATGGCAAAAGAGGCTCAAAAAGGGGGGCGGAGCCAAGATGGCGGAGTAGAAACAGCTCATCCAAGCCACTCTGCCCCCAGATTCCCCCCAAACTATGTAAAAGGGGACTCTGAACAACTTCTGGAGCCCCAGCACCCACAGAACGACACAGAGAAGCTAACCTCCCGCTGAGGACAGCCCAGCAGCCCTGCAGGAAGGACCAGCGCAGTGGTCTGGGACCTGGCAGCCTTCAGCACGCAGAGCACAGGAGCCGAGCCGAGCCCAGGTCCGCATGAGCCGAGGTTTTAGCCCCAGGGCGGCAGGGCCAGCAGCCAGCTGGAGGAACCCCAGAACCCCAGGAGCTGTGGCGACTCCAGAATTATCAACATAGACTTGCCTAGGACAAAGTAAGAGGTTAGTGTCCTATGGACTTTGGGACTTGTATTTGGGGAATGCGTCAGCTCCCTCCCCTGGGGGCTAGAAGCCGCTGAGGAGAAACTCCATTTTGTAGTTTTCATAGGCATTTCTTGCTCCCAGCCTGCAAATTGTGGGGAGATCCAGCGATCAGTCTTGGGGGTAATCGCTCTTGTTTTAACCTCCCTGGATCTGGATTGTGATCTAGGGTGGAAGTTGTGGGTGGGTTTACAGCTTGCCAGAAACGGAAGTTGCCCCCACACGTTCGGGACGAAAATTCCTCTATCTGGCCTTAAAGCCATAGTGTGGCAACAAGCCCAAAAGTCAAGCAATTAAGTGGCAACATGCCAAGGCAAAGGAAACAGGAAAATGCAACCCTAGACTCCTATTTTGGGGGCATAGAGCGGGAAAAGGACTGTGAGGTCAGAAGTCCTGTTCCAAAAGCCCCAGGGGAAAACATGAGCAGGTTGCAGGCCATAGAGGACCTTAAGAAGGACTTTAAAAATCAAATAAGAGAAGTGGAGGAAAAATTGGACAGAGAAATGAGAAGGATGCATGAAAAGTATGAAATGAGGGTCAACAGCCTGACTGAGGAAAACAACACCTTAAAAAATAGACTAACTCAAATGGCAAAGGAGGCCCAAAAGGGCAATGAGGAGAAGAATGCCTTAAAATGTTGAATTTGCCAGATGGAAAGAGAATCTCAAAAGTTCACTGAGGAGATTCATTCCTTCAGAGTTAGACTGGAGCAAATGGAAGCTAATGACTTTATGAGAAATCAAGATGCTGTTAAGCAGATCCAAACAAATGAAAGATTAGAAGGCAATGTGAAATATCTCATGGGAAAAACCACTGACCTGGAAAATAGATCCAGGAGAGACAATTTAAAAATTATTGGACTACCTGAAAGCCATGATCAAAGAAAGAACCTAGAAGTCACCCTTCAAGAAATTCTCAAGGAAAACTGCCCTGATGTTTTAGATCCAGAGGGCAAAATAGAGGTTGAAAGAATCCACCGATCACCTCCTGAAAAAGATCCCAAAAGAAAACTCCCAGGAATATTATAGCCAGGTTCCAGAATCCCCAGATCAAGGAGAAAATACTACAAGCAGCCAGGAAGAAACAATTTCAATATTGTGGAAACACAATCAGAATAGCACAGGACCTGGCAGGTTCTACACTGAGGGATCGAAGGGCATGGAATATGATATTCCAGAGGGCAAAAGAGCTGGGAATGAACCCATGGGTCACCTACCCAGCAAAACTGAGTATTTTGTTTCAGGGGAAAATATGGTCATTCAGTGGAATAGAGGACTTTCAAGCATTCTTGAGGAAAAAACCAGAATTGAATAGAAAATTTGACATCCAGACACAAGAAGGAAGAGATGCCTGAGAAGGTAATCAGGGAAAAGAAATCAAAGGAACTTATCAAAGTTGAACTATTTACATTCCTATATGGAAAAGCAATAACTGTGACTGATGATATCTTTCTCACTATGAAAATAATGGAAGAAGGGGGTGTGGTCATATGAATACATATGTGAATGTGTGTGTATATGGTTACAGTTATATATGGATAGAGGGCATAGGTTGAATTTGTTGGGAAGGAGAATACTCAAGGGATGAAATTATGAGGTGAGAGAGGAAAGTGGCAAGAGGAGATGGGGAGAGACAGGGTAGGGTAAACTATCCCATGTAGAAGAAGCAAGGGGAAGTGGTTGCAAAGGAGGGGGAGAATAAGGAAGGCTAAAAAGGCAAAACCACATTCACATTGAATTTGGTTCAGGGAGAAAATGACATACATACTAAATGGGATATCTCAACCTGCAGCAGGATAGGGGGAAGGGGGATGAGAGGAGGGATGATGGATGGGAGGCATCCTTGGGGTGAGGGGAGGTTGGAAGTACCCACTATAGAAGAGGGACAGGATCATGTAGGGAATGGACCAGGTGGGGGGTGGGATGAGTGGGAGGGAATTATAAGCAGCCTTGTACAATATATCTACTGTGATAATGTTTTGCATAGCTAGACATGTACAACATATACTGAATTACTTATCTCCCAAGAGGGAATGGGCAACAAGGGAGGAAGGAAATGGATCTGTAAATTGAGGTCGTAACATTAAATGTTTCAAATATATATAAACACTATTATTAATACTCTTTTGCTTGTAATAGGGAGATAAGATGGGCAGGCATTGGGACACAAAGACTCACCTTCCTCTAATGGAAAAGTCGATGGGGGTATGGGATAAGGTATGGGAGAGAGCAGATTGGAGGAAGCGATATCTTGTGCGATTACTATTCTGGGAGGTTGGGTAGGGAAATAATGGGGGGAAAATGATTGTAACTCAAAATCTGGCGGAAATGAATGATGTAAAACAGAAGTTAATAAAGCATTTGTTTAAAAAATAAATAAATAAAAAATAAAAAAATAAAAAAAAATAATAATAAAAAAAAAGAGGCTCAAAAAGGCAATGAGGAGAAAAATGCCTTAAAAAGCCAAATTTGCCAGAAGAAAAAATAATCTCAAAAGCTCACTGAAGAAAATCACTCCTTCAGAATTAGATTAGAGCAAATGGAAGCTAGTGACTTTATGAGAAATCAAGATGCTGTTAAACAGATCCAAACAAATGAAAGAATAGAAAGCAATGTGATATATCTCACTGGAAAAACCACTGACCTGGAAAATAGATCCAGGAGAGATAATTTGAAAATTATTGGACTACCTGAAATCCATGATCAAAAAAGAACCTAGAAATCATCCTTCAAGAAATTCTCAAGGAAAATTGCCCTGATGATTTAGAACCTGAGGGCAAAAGAACCCAAAAAGAAAACTCCTAGGAATATTATAGCCAGGTTCTGGAATTTCCAGATCAAGGAGAGAATATTACAAGCAGCCAGGAAGAAACAATTTGAATATTGTGGAAACACAATCAGGATAACACAGGATCTGGCAGCTTCTACACGGAGGGATCGAAGGGCATGGAATTTGGTATTCCAGAAAGCAAAGGAGCTAGGATTAAAACCAAGAATCACCTACCCAGCAAAACTGAGTATCTTGTTTCAGGGGGAAAATATGGTCATTCAGTGGAATAAAGGACTTTCAAGCAGTCTTGATGAAAAAATCAGACTTGAATAGAAAATTTGACATTCAGATACAAGAAGCAAGAGAAGCTTGAGAAGGTATACAGGGAAAAGAAATCATAAGAAACTTATCAAAATTGAACTATTTACATTCCTACATTGAAAAACAATAATTGTAACTGGTGAAACTTTTCTCAGTATGAAAATAGTTGAAGGGGCGGCTAGGTGGTGCAGTGAGTAAGAGTGCTGGCCTCAGAATTGGGATGACCCGAGATTGAATCCGGCCTCAGAAAATGAGCACCCACACACAAATAATGACTGGCTGTGTAACCTTGAGCAAGTTACTTAACCCCAATTGCTTTAAAAAAATGAAAATAATTGAAGAAGGGTATATGGGCATATGAATACATATGTGAATGTGTGTATATATGTTTACAGGTATACATAGATAAAGGGCACAGGACCAATTTAATAGGAAGGGATGATACTTAAAAGGTGAAATTAAGAGGTGAGAGAGGAATATAATGAGAGGAGATGGGGAGAGACAGAATGGGGTAAACAATCTCATATAGAAGAGGCAAGGGAAAATGGTTACAAGGGAGGGGAAGAACAGGAAGGTATAATGGAATGGGTCAACCTTATTCTCATTGAATATGGCTCAGGGAAGGAATGAAATAGATACTAAATAGGGTATCTCACCCTACAGGAGAGTAGGGGGGAAGGGGATCAGAGGGGGGATGATGGAAGGGAGGGCAGGCTTGGGGGGAGGGAAGTTGGAAGCACCCACTTTTGAAGAGGGTCAGGATCAAAGTAGAGAATATCACAAGTGGGAAATGGGATAGGAGGGAGGAAATATAGTCAGTCTTTTACAATATATATACTGTGGTAATATTTTGCATAGCTACACATGTACAACATATACTGAATTGCTTATTTTCCCAGTAAGGGTAGGTGACAAGGGAGGAAGGAAATGAATCTGGAATTCAAAATTTTAAAATCGGGTGGCTAGGTGGCGCAGTGAGTGAGAGCTGGCCCTGGAGTCAGAAGGACCTGAGTTTGGATTCGGCCTCAGAACTTAACACACACACAAACAAAAACCTAGCCGTGTGACCTTGGGCAAGTTAACCCCAATTGCCCTGTAAAAAGCAAAAAAAAAATTAAAATTAAATGCTTTAAATATATATATATATATATATATATATATATATATATAAATACTATTTTTAATACTATTTTACATGTAATTTGGAAATAAGATATACAGACATTAGGGTATAGACATCCACCATGCCCTACTAGAAAGTCGAAGGGGGTATGAGAGAAGATATGGGAGAGAGCGGATTGGAGGAGGGGAAATCCTGTGGGACTGCTATTCTGGGGTGGTGGGTAGGGGAAAAATGGGAAAAAATTGTAACTTAAAATCTGGCTGAAATGAATGATGTAAACCAGAAGTTAATAAAGCATTTGAAAAGACAAAAATAAAATAAAATAAAACAAAATAAAATTTTGAATGAAAAAACAAAACAAATTTTAAAAAGGAACCATAAATCATTTAATAACCTCAGAAGTTGAGTATAATAGGCAGCTGGGTTTAGTGTAAAGAATCCTGGCCTTGGAGTCAGCAATTCTGACTCTGGGTCTCAAAGGTTTTACTTATTAGCTATGTGACTTTGGGCAAGTCACTTCACATTTCAGGGCCTCAGTTTCCTCATCTGCAAAATGGGGTGCATTGAACCAAATCTTCTCTTAGGCCCTATCTATTTTTAATATTCTATGGATCTCATACAATGTTTGGATGGTCTAATGTTTTGGGTTTTCATTCTGTTGGTCTTTGCTAGTAGTATGAATCATGGAAATTTGATGGAACATATAATCATCATAATAATTAATAATCATCATCATCATCACTGTAGCTGACAATAATACGGTACTTTTAAAGTTTTCAAATTAATACAGTTTCTCCTTTGTTCTTCATAATAACCCTGTGAAGTAGGCATTATTATTGTCCCCATTTTCCAGATAAGAAGGTTTAAGGTGGGGTTTAGAGAGGTTTAAGTGATTTGTTTAGGGTCATAGAGCTAACTGTCTGCGGTAGAATTTAAACTCAGGTCTTCCTGACTCCAAGTCTTGTTTTCTCCATGCGGCCCTACATTACGTGGCTGATAGAGCGCACCCTATGGCCAGGGCTCCGAATCAGTAACAGGAAAGGCTCTTTTACTAATGTACGGACCTTGAAGCAGAAGGCCATCGTCGTCGTCGTCGTTGTGGGAAGCCTAGGCACATGGCTTATGTGGTTGTTGGTTGACGGTCGACGTTCATTGGTCGAGCCGTGTCACGTGCTGCCTTCATCCAATCAGGGATTAGGAAAAACCTGTGAGAAACTGGGCAAGTCACATTTCTTTCTTGGGTCTCAGACTGTTCAGTTAAGCCAGGACGTGCTTGAGCTCAGGTTCGCCCTTGGCTTGACAGGACACCGGAGATGAAATGAATAAAAAAAGCGGGGACACTTTTTGCCCTCACTTTCACTCTTCTTACACTCAAACCAGCAGGTAGGAATACTAGAAGGTACTAGTAGCTTTTGGTGGGGGCGGGGTGGGGAGGGGGGGAAATGAGGGCAGGGAGGAGGGTGGGGGGAGCATGGGTAGAGCAGGGGTGGGGGAGGGGGTGGGGCATGAGGGGCTGTGGGGGAGGGGCGGGGCTGTGGGTGGAGCTGGAGTGGGGGAGTGGGGGGAGGGGTTGGGGGAGGGGGGCAGGAGGGGCTGTGGGGGAGGGGGCGGGGCTGTGGGTGTGGGTAGAGGCGGAAGTGGAGGGGGGAGGGGGTGGGGGGGGCCGGGGAAGGTGGAGGGGGGGCAAGAGGGGGTGTTGAGGGATGGGGGGGGCGTGGGGTGGTAATCATTTATACACTATGAATTGGATCAAGTACCACAATCTGTAAAAGCTGTAGCCGCCATTTTTCTCACCTCTGACTCTAACAAGAAGTCTGAGAATTGCTGTATAAAAATGCATATATGGTTATGCCTGAGCCTTCAGAGATCATGGAGTTGGCCTAAAGGGGCCCATTCTAGGGGAAAATGCTGGTTCTGCAGCTGTTTTCTAAGGTTATACTCCATGTACGTTCTGGTCCCTTATATTCAGAGGTAGGTGATTTGGTTTTGATGAGAGGGCCTGGAAATCCCACCTAGCCATCCAGGTCCCTGGAACGTGGGATTTGGGCTTGGCTTCACAGAAATCCTAGACCCATATGGTTCCCCAAGGCCAGATTAGCAGGGACCAAAGAGCAGCCTCCCTGTACTTCAGAGGACCATTCCATTGCCCCCAAAGGATGTCCAGGCCCAGTCCCACAGCTCCTTCCCAACCTCCAAGAACCTCTCATTCCTTCTCTCCGTTATATTTTAGACCAGCCTTCCTTCCATCACTTGTATGTGCTAGTGGGGTTATTCAGCCTAGCTAAAGAGGCTTAATACGAAAACCCAAAAAGTGAAATCCAGAGAAGTTCTTACATATACTAAGTCCCCACAGTCATTTTGCCTTTTAGACTTAATTGGATTTCAGTTTTAAGTTATGGAACCATTTCATCATCCTACCAGACAATACCAGTCATTAACACACGTTCACATGGTGTTTGCCCAATGCAAAGCTAAACATTTCTGAGAAAAATGAAATTGCTTTGAAATTCCCTTCTGTGTCCTGCAGATGGACTAGGTGGATGGAATTCATCAGGCTGTGAAGTAAACAAAACGGATGTCAATTATACAATCTGTTGGTGTAATCATCTTACTCACTTTGGAGTCTTAATGGTAAGTTGGCCATGAATCTTTTCCAGAGAGAATTGAGGCAAATGTCATTAAATTGCAAACAACATTTGCATGTAAGCTGAGTCACAGAAGAAACTTTTGTATAAGTAAAAGCTGTTGCTTTGGGGTCTCCAAGGCCCTGGGGTAGATCAAACCTAAAGCTCCGGAAAGAAATATTCAAAGATGTAGACAGAATGATAAACATGAGATGATTGCTGGAAATTTACTATCCCAGGGCTGAGGTGCCCCAAGATAAATCTGGCTCCCCTCTACTGGACTGTGGTTAGGGGGACCCAACCAGAATCCCCAGGATTTTTAGTACCCTCCCTACCATACCATACCATAGCATCCTCTGCTCTAGTTAAAAAGTCCCCTACTACTTCCTACCTGGGCCACTGAAAGTATTTTCTACCCACCACTGCCAGATTAGTGACTATAACCACATCATGCCCCAGCCTCAAGCTCTTCAATGGCCTCCCGTTACATAGAAAACAAAATGCAAACTTGTAAGACTGGCATTCAAATTCTCCACAATTTGGTTCAGCTTACCTCTTTAGGCTTACAATTTTCTCCTTCAACTTACATGCTCCACTGTCACTCTAGTTAAAATGGACCATTTTCTGTTCTCTGATCATGTTCTGTGCTTTCTGATCATCACATATTCACATATGTTAAGACTTTGAACCTGAAATACCTTCCTTTCATCACCTTACACCTGAACTTTCCCTCCATTGTGACTAAAAGCCATCACTACCATTCTTTAAGGCCCAAATCAAACATTTTGTCTTCTCTGAAAGCTTTTTAATGTCCATCTATAAAGATATGGGAGTTGGAATAGATAACCTCTAAGGTACCTTCTAACTCCAACATTCTGTTATCTAATGGAGCTAGCCTGGAAGTGAACGACCTTCATACCTATATTAGGGAGGCACTGTGGTACAGTATAATAGGCACTGGATTGAAGGCAGATAACCCAAATTTTGCCACTTCCTGCTTCTATGACACAGCTGTGCTTCATCCCTCTCCAGGTTACTGGGCAAAGGGGACTTCTGCAACTCTGTGTGTGTGTGTGTGTGTGTGTGTGTGTGTGTGTGTGTGTGTGTGTGTAATCCATCCATCCATCCACATATACATATACTCTGTAACTGGAGATCTTTTCTAACTAGAGGGTAGGAAGGTGGGTCCTAATTTGTTGGCCTAAATTGTTTCCCAGGGGGAGTACTAAGGGTAATTAAGGAACAGAGCTGAGTTTTCAAGTCCACAGCTTAAAAAAAATCCATGAATGGTGATGGCAGAAGTGACTAGTGACAGACTCCAAGAGCCTCCCATTTTCAAATGCCCGCGCCATTTTGCCCCACGTCTCCCTTGTTGAATCTCTGATATCAATGTATTTTGTTCTTTAGGATTTGTGCACGTCTGAGATAGCTCCGGTCAATGAACAGATCTTAATGATCATCTCTCAGTGTGGATGTGCAATCTCTTCTGTTTTTCTGGGAGCTACAATGGTGATTTATCTAGCTTTTCGGTAAGTACATGCAATCTTGTCTCTGTGTGCCTGAGTATATGTGCACTATATCATTAATGCTATTTTCCTATGCACATTTCAAAGGCAGGAAAAAAAAGAGGTCTGACCAATTGAAAAGTGAAATGGGCAGGTTTTAAAAGGTTAGGCAAATTAGGACTCTGTTGATCAGCACGCATTTTTTGAGTTAAATATAACTGGACTGTTAAGTCAGGGGACAGAAGGTAAATGGGGGAAAAAATCCAAGAAAATATTTGGCCAGTTTCTATAGGGTTAAACTGTCTTTGTTGGGTAAAACTTAGATGATACCTATACCCTGAGAAACTTCCAAATTTTGGATAATATCATGGAACACACTTGTTTGGTTTGGTTTGGGAGGTGGAGGTTGTCCCTTGTTTAAAAACATTTTTTAAAATCAACAAGCATTTATTTCTTCCTCCTACCTCCCCCCATTGGAGAAAAAAAGCCCCAATTAAAACCTTTGTAAGAAATACACTTTGTCAAGTAGAACAAATTCCTCCCTTGACCTTGAAAAAAAATTATATGTCTCATTCTATACCCTGAGTCACTCACCACTTTGTCAGGAATTGTGTAGGTAGCATGCTTCATTATTAGTCCTTTGGAATCAGAAGCTGGTTATTGCATTCATCAGAGTTCTTAAGTCCTTCAGAGTTGTTTAACTTCATAATGTTATTGTATAAATTGTTCTGGTTCTGCTCATTTCACTTTGTATCATTTCATACAAGCGTTCCCAGGTTTCTCTAAAACAATATTATTTTGTCATTTTTATGGCACATTAGTATCCCATTACCTTTATATACCTTAATTTGCTCAACCACTCCCTAATCGATGGAGATGTCCCCTTAGTTTCCACTTCTTTGCCACTCCAGAAAGAGCTGCTGCAAATGTTTTTCTGCATTTGGTTCCTTTTCCTCTTTCTTTGATCTCTTTGGGATTTAGGACTTGTAGTGCTATAACTGGGTCAAAGAGTATGCACAGTTCAGTAATTTTTGGGCCTAGTTCCAAATCGCTTTCTAGAATGGATGGAGAGGTTCACAGCTCTATGTTAGTGTGCCTGTTATCCTGCAGCACCCCTAGCATTTGTCATTTTCCTTTTTTGTCACCTTTGCCAGACTTATGGGTGTGAGGTAGTACTTCTGAGTTTCCTTAATTTGCATTTCTTTATTTATTATTAGTGATTTGGAGCATTCTTCATGTGGTTGTTGGTAGCATGGATTTATTCCTTTTGAAACTACCTGGTCCTATTTTTAGACCAGTTATCTTTTAAAGAACAGCTCTTGTTCTTATAAATTTGAATCAATTCCATATATGTAACATGTCTGTATATGTATGGATGGATTTTGGAATAAGATCTTTATCCGAGAGACTTGCAAATATTTTGGTTTCGGTTTTTAATTTAAATATTTGACATGGTTTAGACTCAACTTCAAGTAGGGATAGAAGTGGGGGCAGGCCTCAGTACCTCAGAGTACCTAAAAGTAATAATAGCTAGCATTTATATAGCATTTTAATGTTTTCAGAGTACTTGACAAATATCTTTTCATCTTATAACAACCCTGGGAGATAGGTGCTATTATTATCCCTATTTTATAGATGAGGGAACTGAGGCAAGCAGAGGTTAAGTGACTTGCCCAGGGTCACATAACTAGTAAATGTCTAAGGCTGCATCTGGATTCTAGTCTTCCTGAATGCAGGTCTAGTGCCAACTAACGGTCCCCTGTAATCTTTTGACCAGTTGTCCAACCCCCTTACAGTCAGGCTGAGAGCTCTGGAAGCCGGAAGTTGCTACTACAAATTCAGTTGCCGCCAAGGCCTGCTGCAGGTTCCTGCCGGTACTCAAGGGAGGGGGTAGAGGGTGCATGCGCTGTATTGAATTTCCCCTCTGATTCCAGTGAGTTGGACCTTTCCTGCTGACCAAGTAACTTGTCTTGGGCTGAAATATTGTTTCACTCCATCCTTTTGTGAGTTTTGCCCCTCCAGAATTCATTTTGAGGCATTATTTGAAAGGTTTTTAGATAGGAATTTGAGTGAGGTCAGGTGAATCCCTTCCTTTATTCCTCCATCTTGGCCCCGCCCTCTCTGCAGCACAATTTTTTTCCTGTGAATCTGAAAAAGCAGTGGTAGTAATTATGGTTTCAAATAAGGCTGCAGTAAAAAGAGCCCTGATTCAAAGGGACAAGCAGGGCGTCTTCATTATTCTTATAGGATTGGAGGTAATTGGTCCACTTAACAAGGAATTCTATGACTACAACTACAAATCGCTGTTTTGAGAAATAGGTTTAAATCATTAGAAAGATATTAATTCCACATGGATGGGTCACGCCAATGTAATAAAAATAACTCTCTTACTCAAATGTATCTACTTTTTCAATGCCATACAAACTATCAAAGGATACTTTATAGAAGAAAATAAAATAACAAAATTCACTTGGAAGAACACAAGGTCAAGAATCTTAAGGGAAATAATGGGGGAAAGAAAGTAAGAAAGAAGGGTACCTAGCTGGACCAGATCACAAACTACACTATAAAACAGTAACTATCAAAAATTATTTGGAACTAATTAAAAAATTAAAAATGGATTAGGTACACAATGTCCAGAAACAAACAGACATGGAAGCATAGTATTTTATTAAGCCTAGAACCCCTAGTATTAAGAATAGGACTCACTATTCAATAAAAACACTTAACACTGGAAATCACTCCAACAGAAATTAAGTTCAGACCAACATACCACATATCACAATAAGTTCCAAACGGATGCATGACCCAGATATAAAAGGTCACATAATAGGCAAATTAGAGGAGCAGGGAAGGAGACATTTTGCATAACTATAGATAAAGTAATAGTTATAGTATTCAAACAAGGCACAGGAAGAATCACAGAAGATAAAAATATGATTATATAAAGTTGAAAACTTTTTACAGGAACAAAATCAATGTAGTTAAAATTAGACAGAAATAATTAACTAGGGAGAAATCTTTGCAGCAAACTTCTCTGATAAAGGTCAGATATGTAGATGTATGGGGGACTGATTCAATAAAAATGGGGGCTATTCCTCCCTAGATAAACAGTCAAAACATAGGGACAGACAGTTCTCAAAAGAAGAAAATTCAGACTATCATCTACCATATAAAAATGTTTCAAATCATTAATACTAGCAGAAATGCAAATTAAAAACAATTCCGAGGTTACATCTAATACCCATTAGTTTGGCAAAGATGGCATAAATGGAAAATGACAAATGTTGGAGGGGCTGCAGGAAAACGGGTAAATTAATACCCTGTTGGTAAGATTAACCCAACCATTCTGGAAAGCGATTCAGAACTATGCCCCAAAGTCACTAAAATGTGTATACCCTTTAGCCTTACAATATACTGCTTCTAGGTCTATATATTGAAGAAAGAAGAAAAGACTTATATGTATGGAAAGATTTGTAGTAGCTGTTTTAATAGTGGCAAAAAAAAATGGAAACTAAATATGTGGATATGTGTGTGGGGGTGTCCATCAGTTGGGAAATGGCTGATCAAATTATGGTATATTAATGTAATGGAATAGTTTTGTACCATAAGAAATGACAGGCAGGTCAGATTTAGAGAACACTAGGAAGACTTGTACTGAACTAATGCAAATTACAGTAAGAACTAGGAAAATGATTACAAAATTACCGTGATCACAAAATTGTAAAAGAAAGGCACCATGAAAGACTTTAGAACTCTGACCATTGCAACAGACAACCAAGCATGATTCCACTTGAAAAGTGCTTAATAAATGCTTTTCCATTCAAATCTCTCCTGAAAAATGCTAGTCATAGTTTACATTTGTAGAGTGCCTTACTGCTTACAGAGTGCCTTCTCTTAGTGATAGTCCTGTGAGGCAAGAGAAACAAATATGACTGATCTCATTTTGCAGAGGACCAAACTGAGTCACAAAGGGGGAAGGTGACTTGTCCAGAGATCACACAGCTGTTAAGTATCCCAAGTCAACTCACTCTTAAGTTCCATGCTATTTTGATTATATTCTGTTACCTTGTATGCATGTATACATGCATATATGAATGTATATGTGTATCAACTAAGTGGCACTTTATAGAGTGCTGGGCCTGGAGTCAGGAAGCCTCTTCTTGAGTTCAAATCCGGCCTCAGCTGTATGACCCTGGGGAAGTTACTTCACCCTGTTTGCCTCAGTTTCCTCATCTGTCAAATGAGCTGGAGAAGGAGCTAAGAAAACCGTAAATGGGTTCGTGAAGAATCAGACACAGTGGAAAAGACTGAATGACAAAAATGTGTGTGTATATACACACACCTACACATAAACATATATGTATACATTATATTCATATATATTATATATATGTGTGTATTCAACAGGCATAATGTAAAAGAGAGACAGCATGGTGAGGTAGGTAAAGTCAGGAAGCCTGGGATCAAGTCTTGCCTTTGTGGGACTGCTCGTTTAGCTTCTGTGTGTCCTTGGCAATTGTCTAAGATTGTAAATTATAGACCAGTTGCGACTGAGCATCACTAGAGGGAATTTCTACGCCAAAAGTTCCCCCCACACAGATGAAATCACAAGTTTGCATTAAAAAAGGATGACTGCCAGATGAAAACCATTTAAAATGTACAGGGATGAATACTTTGTAATTCTAATGATCAGTCTTGGTCTCATAGAATAGATGAGGAAATGTAGCTTCCTTTTTCCCTTGGAGAAATGGGGAACTATGAGTGTAGAATTCTGATAGACATGGTCAGATGTAAACAACGTGTCTACTGGTTTTTCTTAACTGATTTTTTTGTCTTTATTATAAATTAAGATATTGATCTGAGGTGCATGAATTTGTTTAAAACATATTTTGATAACTGAATTCAATGTAATTGGTTTCTTTCTTCATCAATTACTACATATTTAAAAACCTAATTCTGAGAAGGGGTCTATAGACTTCACCGGACTGATTGCCCAAGAAGTCCAGGACACCCTAAAGACTAAGAACCTGTGTTACAGAGTAAGGCTCACTGATTTAGGGGAGTGGTATAGCTGGAAATAACTGATATTCAAAGAAACAAATAAAAAACCATCAGTAGCACTTAAAAAGCAGGCTGAAACAAATGTGTGGAGACTCCAGCTAAATTCTACTCATTTTTTTCTTCCTTTTAGCCAATTTCGTCGAGATCATTCATCGAAAATCCTGATAAATTTGTGTATTTCCTTGCTAATGCTGAACCTGTCGTTTCTGGCTAATTCCTGGTCTGCAGCCTTCGAAAACTCTGCCCTCTGTAGAACCATGGCTGTGCTCCTTCGTTATTTTCTGATCTCATCCTTCGCTTGGATGGTCCTGGAAGCTCTCCACATGTACTTTTCTCTGTCCAAAATCCTCAACATCTATGTGAAAAATTATGTACTTAAATTTTGCATGGTTGGCTGGGGTAAGTAACGATGCCACTGGCTTTGGGTCACAAGCTGTCCCTCCATTTTGTTGTCCCTCCATCCATTCAAGTTCCTTAATAGGTCCCATTTGTGGTATGCTTCAATATTTCCAGAGGACTGCATGAGAGACAGAAGGGGGACATAGAAAGCTGTGTTCAGGGAACAGGGAGTTGGCCAGATTGGTTGGAAATGAGGACATGTGTATAGCAGAGGTGGGGAACCTGCTGCCTCGAGGCCACATGTGGCCCTTTAGGTCCTCAAATGTGGCCCTTTGAATCCAACTGGGCTGCACTTGAGGATCTAGAGGACCACATGTGGTCTTGAGGCCCCAGGTCCCCCACACCTGGAAAGGGAATACCATGTAATTAACCTGGAAGGATAGGTTGGAGCCCAATAGGGAAGAGTACTCCAGAGTGTATTTTATCCTGAAGGTAAGAAGGAGCAAAGGCAACTCCATGAGCAGGGGTGATAAGGTCAGACATCATTATCCTCATTTGACAGATTTTTCCTTCCTCCAAGTACAATGCTCTTCCCACTAAATTGGACTGCCTTCTAAAAGACAAGCATAGTGAAAGCATGTCAGATCTGTAGTCGAGAGATCTGAATTCATATGATAGCTTCAGTGCTTTTTAGCTGTGCTACTGCTTACTGGAAATGCTTCCTTGGTCAAGTCACTTCCTTGGACTTATCTACTTGACAAAGTATCTCAGTTGTTATTCGGTCATTTTACTCTTGGTGATCCCATTTGGGGTTTTCTTAGCAAAGATACTGGAGTGCCTTCTCTGGCTCATTTTACAGATGAGGAAACTGAGACAAACAGGATGAAGTGACTTGCTCAGGGTTAACACAGCTACTAAGTGTCTGAAGCAGGATTTGAACTCGTCTCCCTGCCTCCAGTGGCTTATTGTGGATACATTGCAGCACCACCTAGCTGCCTGCAGAGTATCTCATACTATTCTACAAAGATGCAGAGATAAGGATTAGATAGTACTAGGATGAAATGGATTTAGAATTGGTTAAATGGATGGATTCAAAGGATAGGAGATTTAGAGCTAGAAGGAAATTTAGACATCATTTAGTTTGGGTTTCAGCAAACTCCAGCCACTGGGTTTAGAGCCCTGATCTAGACCCCCTGATCTAGACCTTCGATCTGGACAAGCTGTCTCGTTTTATAAGTGAGGAAGCTGAGGCCTCTCTAGGTTTTCTTGGTGTGGCTATATTCTGATTCTTCTAGCCATCAGCCCCTTCCTTCTTAGTCTCATCTGTCCTGGACCACCTTCTCTTCTCCCTCTATACCATGTCAGCTCCCAGGGATTCCATTACCATCTCAATGCTGATCATTTTCAGTCTAGCTATCCAGCCTTGACCTCTCTGCCGATCTTGGGCCTCACATCTCCAGCTGCCTTTCAGACATCTGGAACTCAGTGTATCCCAAACAGAACTCATCATCTTTCCCTCTTCCTAACTTCCCTGTTACTGTTGAGAGGAACACCATCCTCCCAGTTAGAGGCAGCCTGGATGTCATCCTCACCTTCTAACCCAGCCCCTTCCATATCCAATCAATATTGCCTGTTGATTTTCCTTTTATAACATCTCTTGCATATGCCTCCATCTCTCCTTTGACGCTGCCACCATCTCAAGGCATAAGATTCTCACCAGCATCTTAGACTAGCTTTTTAAATAGCTATAGCATGCTATGGTATAGGGGAATAAATATTGGGTTGGAAATCAAGAGAGTTGGGTTCTAATCCCATCTCTGCTTTTAAATACCTTTCCCTCCCCAGGTCTCAGTTTCCTTTTCTGTAAAATGAGGTCATTGAACTAGATGTTCTCCAGTTTTCTTTAAAATCTGATATCCCATGATTATGTGCAAAAATGTATGCCTCAAAGTTCTTGGAACAAGAAAAAAAAGTCTTAGAAGATTTTTCATTTGGTCTATGATTTCATTGAAATTCTCCATATAGAAACTCCCCATATAGGGAGTTTCTGAGGTAGGTCAGCATGTCATCTGCAACTTAGACATTAAGTGATTTGTCCATTGTCACACAACCAGTTAGAGGCAGAACTTGAACCCAGGTTCAGTTGTTTGCTCACTAGGCTATGCTATCTCACAGTGCCAGGATTATTATAGCCATTTTACAGCTAAGGAGACTGAGGCTGAAAGAGTACTCAAGTGATCACTTGGTGAGTTGATTATTCCCTTTTTTCAAGGTGGCCTGGCAGGCCTCCAGAGGTACAAGGGCCTGCCTGGAAGCAGTGTCCCAAAGGAGAAAATTAGGGAGCCCTACTTTGGAGGAAGAAATGCTTGATGAAAATCCGCATCTCAGTGCACCCACTGCCAAGTTGCTTTTTGGCACGGCTACTGTTTGTAATAAGCTGTGGGTGCTATGTTTGAGCCGTTGGCCCACTGTTTCTGTTAGCAGATTGGAAAACTCCTCCTCAGAATGTTTAGCTTTGGAGAATCCACAAACAATGGTGTTCTGATGCCCATCCATCTGTGACTCATTTAACATGGCGGGAGGTTTCTTAAGCTATGCTCGCTCTCTCTCTCTCTCTCTCTCTCTCTCTCTCTCTCTCTCTCTCTCTCTCTCCTGCCTAATATGGACTTCTTTTGTTCAACATTCTCCCAACCTGCTTCTCCACTAGGAGTCCCAGCAGTCATCATCGTGATTATAGTCATCTTAAAGAGGGCTTTATATGGCGTTTTGAAGAAGTCCACATCATTGTAAGTATAAGTGTCTTGAATGAATGAATGAAAACTGTGTGGGGTGTGGCAGGAGACACCTGTGAAGGGGAAGGGTGTACTGGGTCTTTTTTATTTTTGGTTTTTGGTTTTTGGTTTTTGGAGGGGGGAAGGCAGGGCAGTTGGGGTTAAGTGACTTGCCCACGGTCACATGATTAGTAAGTGTGTTAAGTGTCTAAGGTCGGATTTGAACTCAGGTCCTTCTGACTCCAGGGGCGGTGCTCTATTCACTGCACCACCTAGCCACCCCCACTGGGTCTTTGTAGTGACTAACATAATTGGCGAGCTGATCTCCCAGATTTTAGTAGTTTAAGGATGACTGATTTTGTTGATTAAGCAAGTGCTTTTTCCACTGGGACAAAACACAACTGCCCCATCCCTGCCTCCTGTGCTCCATTCCTCATCCCCCATCGTCATGCCTTCCTACCTAGTTATAGTGGTCTAATCAAGGCTAAGGATACACAAGTCAGACCATACTTTGAGTGCTGTATTCAGTCCTAGAATCTAAATTTTAGGGGGACTGGGATGGTGATTATGCTCTACAAGGATTCGCTGAAGGAACCATCCCTAAATGGTTAGCCTGAAGAAGAGGAGGCTCAGGGGGCATATGATAGCTGTCTTTGAGCAGAAGCAGTGAAGATTTAGTGAGTAAAATGCTGGACCTATTGCCAGGAAGACCTGGGTTTGAATCTTGCCTTAGACACTTAAAAGCAGTATGACCCTGGGCAAGTCACATAACCTCCTCTGAACCTCATTTCCTCATCTGAAAAAGATGGCCTCTGAGATCTCTCCAGGTCTATATGTGTGATCTTTATAGCTTATATATGTATATATATGTAGCACTATGTAAAAGTTATTAATGTCAGTTATTATTATATATTTGAAGTACCATCTTGTGAGAGAAGGCATAGCCTCATTTTACTTGGTTCCAGAGGGCAGAAAAAGGACTAATAGAAATTTTCAGAGATGCAGATTTCAGCTTAATGGAAAGAAAAATGTTTCTAACAGTTAGATCTAGCTAAAGTGGAAAGGGTTGCCTTGGGGGGAAATAGATTAGCCTGCACTAGAGGGAAGCAATTGTGGATGACAACTTGGCATGTCTATTGTAGCCCAGCCTCCCTTCCAAAGCTTAAACTCTTAGATTAACCTAGTCCAGGAAAGTCAACAGAGTGGTCACACAAAGGAGAAACTTGAACACAGCTCTCCAGAGTTTGATGCCACCCTGGGAGCAAGCTTCTTCATACACAGCCATGCCATACCTCAGATGACAGACCTATATCTTGTAAGCTCCCATTTTTCACCCTCTTAGAGTTTGGGGCTTCCCCATTGAGAACTCAGGATTGGAACAGTGTCAGAAGACATTGTGAATCTCTTTTTGGAATAGGAAACTCCCAATGTGAAAACTCCCGCTACCAGTGCAAATCTATACCCACTCTGCAACTTTGTCTTAGTTTTCTGGGGCACTGAGGAAACTGATGGATTTGTCCAAAGTCTAGAGCTAGCTGAGTCTGTCAAACCCATGTTTTCTGATTCCAAGCCTCTCAGACTTCATTGGACTCCGTATGGATTCTCTGGCAGAGCACCATCCTCTGTGAAACTGCTTCCCCAGCATATATTAACAGTCTAATCCCTTGCAGATCAGGAATGTCCTCTAAAGGTCTGCAGACTCCTCACTTCTGAAACAGCCCACCATACTCTGGGACACCATGTTTGTTCTTCATTGGTAGAGAGTTTTTCTCATGTCAGACTTTTTTGCCTCTTGCAACCTCCAGTTCCACTGCTGCTACTTTTGTTCTCTGACACCAGACCAGTCTTATCCTTCTCTTCTAGATGAAACAGGCATGTAGGTGATGTAATAGATATAGCGCCAGGCCCAGAGTCAAGAAGATCTGAGTTCAAATACAGTCTCAGAAACTTACTATGTAAATGGTAGTTATTAATGTCAGTTATTATTATATATTTGAAGTACCATCTTGTGAGAGAAGGTAAGCTGTGGGTGCTATGTTTGTGCCGTTGGCCCACTGTTTCTGTTAGCAGATTAGAAAATTCCTCCTCAGAATGTTTAGCTTTGGAGAATCCACAAACAATGGTGTTTACTAGCTATGTGACCCTGAGCAAGTCATTTCAGCCTGTTTGCCTCAGTTTCCTCACCTGTAAAATGGGGATGATGATAATAGTGCCTGCCTCCCAGGCTGTTGTGAGGATCAAATGAGATAATTTGTAAAGTGCTTAACACAGTAACTGCTATATATATTAGCTATTATTGTTGTTACTTGAAAACATAGCAAGTTTCTAGGTTTCTCTTTCTGACTCAGTTTCCTCACCTGATTATTGTGAGGTTGTGAGGGAAGTGCTTCAAAAAACCTTAAAGTGAGATTCAAATGTTGCTTTGTGGGTCTGCAGAAGAAAGGGGGACCAGCAGGCTACAAGAGTATTGGCCATTCTATTAAATTGGTCTTGTACCCATGTCCCTACAACAGAGAGATGATTAATGAATGCCTCTGGTACGTAATTGGAGATGTTACACATGCACCACTGCACACTTCTTAATAGAAAAACACCGTCCATCACCCCCTTAGGGCCTAGTGTTTCCTTTTGTCCCTGTCACAGCTAGAGTGGGAGGTTTGAAATTCACATAAAACAACATGTTCTTCCTCAGTTCTCTTTCCATTCTGTCTTCATTACCATTGACAGTCTCTCTGTATCCAAGAAAATGGAGTGGGATCCAACTTATTTTGTTAGGCCCTAGGGGCAGAAATGGGAGCAATAATTGGTAGAAATGGTAAGGAAGCAAATTTCAGCCTCCTTTGTAAGGGTCGTTCTTCTTAGCACTGAGGTCTGTCCCAGAGTGGAATGGGCTACCTTAGGGGGTAGTAGTGGCTTCCCCCCTCACTGTAAATCTTCAAGAAGTGGAATGGCCACTTTTCAGTTTTTAGACAGCCTCTGAAAGCCCTTCCAACTCACTCTATTGTTCTGGGCACTAGTAGAAGAAGCAGTGCATGGAGAGTTCCCAGACCTGAGCTGGGTTTCTAAACCTTAGTTTGGCCATTTGGGACAAGCGACTTAACCCTCTCTGGCCTTGGTTTCATCTCCTATAACAACAGAGGGGAGGTTGAACTTCCAAGGTCCTACATTCAGTCCTGTCCTATAAGTGTGAGGTAATTGAGGTAAACGCCATTTCATGGTGCAGCCCTAGACTGGGAGTCTGGAGACCACCTTGATGTGACTTGAGGCAAGCTTTTCCCTCTCTCTGGACCTTATTTTCCTCTGTAAAATGGGTGGGGGGGTTGTATTCCAGAATTGATGGTTTTAAAAGTTCTTTCAAGTTCTGCCAGTCTGCACACAGTTTCTGTTTTTCCTCTACTTGACGTATTTCCCCTTTCTCTGCCTTTTTTTCTCCCACAGCTGCTGGATTCAAGACAGTCTTACCTTTTATATATCCATTGTGGCCTATTTTTGCCTCATAGTTCTCATAGATTTAGCTGTGTTCTTCATTATTCTTTTCCAAACCAATTTAACACAATTACAGAGGCACAAAGTTCAAGGACAGATGGTACTTCGTTCCCTCAAGAATACCATGGGCCTCACCTTCCTGCTTGGACTCACCTGGGGCCTGGCCTTTTTTGCCTGGGGACCCATAAGGATCCTTTTTTTGTATCTCTTTGCCCTTTGCAATACTGCACCAGGTAATCATATGAGCTGAGCACAATGTAAAACACTTGGCAAAGTGCTTTAAAGCACTATAAACACTGGCTATTATTATTAGAAATTAACAGTTATACCAGTTATAAATTATTATAAGTTCAGTGGCCTGATGCTTGTTCCCATTGCCTTTAAGAAATCTATTATGTCAGGGCGGCTAGGTGGCACACTGAATAGAGCACCAGCCCTGCAGTCAAAAGGACCTGAGTTCAAAGCTGGCCTCAAACACTTAACACTTGGGCAATGTCATGACCTGTCGTGTCATTGACATTGACCATGTCAATAAATGACCTTGGGCAAGTCATTTAACTCCAATTGCCCTGCCTCCCTGCCCTCCAAAAAGGGGGAAAAAAGAAATCTATTATGTCTCAAAGTCATTGGCTGATTAGGTGCAAGGTGATGAATTCTTTTGGTCATTGTGACCTGTGATTTCACTGTTGACACTTAGAAAAAGGTCCTGAGTGTAGCTATATCTGAAAGATTTACTACTCTGTGCTGAGGGATAGGGGGCTGGTCCTTGGGCCCACACTCTCAGCCTGGCCAGGCTTATTAACATCTGATGCCTACCAGGCTAGAATCCTTGGAGAACATGACATGATGAAGCATGATGAAGGCCATTAGTAGAGGTCTGATGTTCTCAAAGGCAAGGGAGCTGTGACTGTATGCTGAGTTTCAGTATCTATTGATTGGCTTGACAACTGGGCATCTGTTAGATGTTGGAGATTTGAACCATCCAATTATTCAAGGGAATGGGGAGAAGGCTGAAAAGCAATCGTAGTCCAAGCCCTAGTATACAGATTTCCCAGTGTTTCTTGAAATTCATTTTATTAGCCTGCCGTCACTTTAATCTGATGCATGGTTGAAGATGGGAGGCCAGTGGGAATGACAGCAGACTTAGCAAATTGCCTTTTTTAATTCCATTGGGAGCTTGAGAAGGAGGCAGAAGACTTGGATCTAGTTCTTGGCTGCCGTGAGCTACCTGAAATCTTTTGATAAAATCACTGTCCTATGTATCTGGGGCTAAGTGGGAGGAGGAAACAATAATGCTTTTAGTCACTCTAGGACTAGTGAGAGTTCCAGCTCTAACATTCCCATTCTTTGAAGGGGATGAACTATATGATTCTATAGTCTTGGCACCCCTGCCCCTCCATCCCTGAGTCTCAGTTTCTCCATCTGTAATAGGAATGGGGAGAGGGCTTGGCAAAATGAAAATCATTCTAGGGAAAGTGAGAGTTCCAGCTCTAACATTCTCCTTCTGTGAAGAGAATGAACTAGATCTAAGTGTAACCTTGACATCTACTGCCTTTCCTTTCCTGGGTCTCAGTTTCTTCACCTTTAGAGGGGTAGGGAAAGAGCAAGGGTAGAGTCCTTCTCTTAGAGCTGGTGTGAGTTCTAGTCCTCACCCTGATTCTTTGTGAAGACTGATGTAATCTATCCAGCCTTGACAACCACAACCACTGCCCCTTTTTGTGGATCTCAGTTTCCCCATCTGTCAGTGGGGTAGGAGTAAAGTAGGGAAAGAGCAAGAATAGTAATTCTAAAAGCCAGTTTGATTTTCAGCTCTAACATTTTGATTCTTAGAGTAGATTGATAGTAAGTCTAAGAGCTTTAACAAGCACCGGGCCCCTCCTCTGTAGGCCTTAGTTTCCTAGCTGTTAAGGGGTGGTTAGAGAAAACAATAATGTTATAATCATTCTAGGGCAAGTGAGGTTTCAGATGTAACATTCTCATTCTGTAAAGCACAGATGAACTTTATGATTCCATAAATGGAGCCTCAACGACCAGTGCCCATCTCCAGGTCTCAGCTTCCCCACTAATTGGGGTAGTGGCTGGGAAACAATAGTCATTCAGGCAGAGAGTACTCCAGCTCTAACATTCTGACTCCATGGAAGAGTTGAACTTTATGATCCCAAAATAGGACCAACTGCTGCTTCTACCCCAGGCCCCCTTTTCTTCTGCTCTTCCTTTGTTTTCTCAGAAGGCATGAGGAAGACAGTGCTGGTTGTTCTTGGAACAGCAGGGCCACTCAGAGTCCGGATGTGTCAGGCCTAGATAGATCCTGAGCCTTTGTGTCATGGAGAAAGAAAGAAGGGTGAGCTGGTAACATTATTTGAGAGAACAATATTAGTACTTAAAAAAAAGCAACCAGTTAAGGGAAAGTGTTTAGCAAACATCCTCTCCCTACCCAACTAAATAAAACCTTTTCAACACAAGACAGGTTTAGGTCAAGGATCAAGCAGGGCCAAAGAGAGAAGACAGGTTTGTTTTAGGAATTCCCCTAGTGGAGAGGGTGGGGTAGTTATCTGTTAAATCCTTCTTAGAGATGGAAAGTAGCAGATGGGCTTCCTCAAAGCCCACTTATATAGAAAGGCATCCTGATAAGGAAACTATGGAGCTCAGACTAGGGACCCATATAGCCATATGCCCCAGGTGGCTTCTCAAATTCTTTAGAAACTCAAGCACTTGTACCTTTTTTTAAAAAAAAACCCAAACAATTGAATCATTTAAAATAACAAAGGCAAATAGTAAATAACAGTTACTGGCATCACAATTTATGGTTTATTTTTATAGCATATTTTAATTATCTAAATTGATCGTCATTCTTTTGAGGAAAGTAGGATATGGTTAGAAGGAGAAAACAGATCCAGAGAGCAGTGACCATTGGCAGAAGGTGGGCCAACAACCAGGTCTTCTGTCCAAAAATAGGTAGAGTGAGGAAATAGAAAATAGAGAGGGGCGGCTAGGTGGTGCAGTGAATAGAGCACCAACCCTGGAGTCAGGAGGACCTGAGTTTGAATCTGGCCTCGGACAGTTAACACTAGCTGTGTGAACTTGGGAAAGTCACTTAACCCCAACTGCCCTGCCTTCCCCTTCCAAAAAAAAGTGCAAAAATAAATAAATAAATTCTGTGTTCATCTTGGTTGTATTTTGTCTCTTTTGCTCAATTTCTGTGCCTAGAAAATGAGGGTTGTACTAGATGCTTTGCCATTGAGGTGGCGATCCTGTAGGGGAAAGGATGATTGGGGGGCAGGGAAAAGTGATCATTGAAGAGCTTTCATGTTTCAAGGGGTATGGAGTTGGATGAGAGTTGGTCTTGGGTAGTCAGGGCTGGCAATGACACTCAGTTTTATCAGAGTTTACGAAATCATCAGTCATGTATCATAAATTTGCCCCATTACCCTTCCCTTAGACTACCCCAAGAAAGGTAGTAGAATGCACAATGGGTTTAGTTGTACAGTATGATAGTAACTTAGATAGGCCTGGTCTTCTGTTTCCAAATCCATTATGGTACCAGGCTGTGTGGGTACTGAAAAAAGCCAAAGGACAGGATGGGATTTGTGGGTGAATCCCTGACCCATAGAATCCCCCAAAACAAGCAGAGCTAGATACCATACGTCCCCCAGCTTCGAATTAAGGGCATGGGACAGCCCTGACACTGTTCAAAGACCACATTGGTGAGATGGAGCTGGTGAACCCACTAATTCTTCCTTTGCCTATCTTTGCCTGATATAGGATGTTTTGTCTTTGTGGTCCACTGTCTCTGGAAGGAGAATGTAAAGAAGCAGTGGCAGAAGTACTTGTGCTGTGAGAGGTTTCGACAGAGTAAGCGCCCTGGTAAGACACCTGGAGCTAAGTAACAGCTAAATTTATTTTTTTAACTTAACATATAATTTCTTTCAGAGCCTCTGTTGGCACAAATTCAGGCTCCTCATCTTCTTCCCATGTATACTCTTGGAGTCGGGGTTTGGACTTGCCCCAAAACCAATGGCGATGCAAATGGAAGAATGTTTTTATTGCCCACTTGATTGGAACCAAATGTTTCCTTTCGGTTGGCTCAGAGCACATGGGAGACAGTGGTTGGGCCTCCATCTCAGACAAGCTCTCAGGATGGCTCTTGGTCGGTTTCATTTGAGCTGGACCTTCCACCACTTCTGTTGCAAAATCTAAAAGGTGAATGGTGTGATGACTCAGCAGCACACCTGAAAACAGGTGTTCCCGGATGGATGGGCTGTAGAAAATGGTTGAGTCATCTGGACCAATTACCTGGATTGCAGTGATGCTGTCCTTCTCTAATTGTATTATTACTTCAATATCAGATATCACAGAAAGTGATGCCATTTGGAGCCCAGCTCCTGGTCCTTCAGAGAATTTAATTTCTTTGAATGCTTAGTTTTGAGGAGAGTAGCCAAAAGTCCTTGCCCTGAACATCGGGACAACTCAGGAAAAATGCCAGGCACCCTTGGCCAGCCATTTATATTTACTTTCCCTGCCATACATCATAATACTATGCCCTGTGTCATCACTGAAAATGACTCATTGAGGCCACTCATGAGGTTAGTATTTTGATTCCCGTATTGATTTGATATCATTTCAGAGGGAAACAGCAGAGTTAGGTTAAATTTTAAGCTGACCAGAACAGAAAGGAACTGTGAGAGTGGATTGGTTACCGACAAAGAAGAGCGAGTCCAGGCAAGGAATCCATCACTGGCTACTTTCAGGGGCTTTGAACGAAGGCATAATTTCATCATGAGCTTCCAGAATGGTGAGAAGCATTCCATACTAATGCTTGGCTTGGGGCTTGGGAAGAAGGGAAGGATGGAAGGGCTTGTGGATGTTTTCTCCTCAAAGTCAATATCCATTGGGCAGTGGATAACATTGGATTTAGAAGCAGGGAACCTTGTTTAGAATCCTAGCCTTTGTGACCCTGGACAAGTCACTGTTGTCTGGGCCTCAGGTTACTCATCTGAAACTTGAGGGGGTTGGATTGGAATCATTCGATGGCTTCTAAGGTTCATTACAGGTCAAAATCTATCATCCTATTAGCCTATGACTCCATGGCCTCTGAGATTCCTTCCACCAGGAAAGAATTTTATGGAGATTTTATGGTAGTCCATGTGAATTTAGGCATGGATAAAGCATATAACCTTGGCATAATTTCATCGAACAAAGCCAGGCTGGTTGAGTTCAAGTGATTAACAAACACGTCCTAATAAGGTCATAGACACAGGGTTTCTTTGCTTATAAGGTAAGCTAACTGAATGCTGAGGCTGAAGGGATGGCTAAAGTACCTCCTAATAATAGGTTGTCACTTTCTAGTTTGCAAAAAATGGTTTCTTTCCAACCGTGGAGCAAAGTAGAACAATGGAAGGGTTACTACACTCTTCTGGGAGTCAGAGGAACTAGATTGGAGTCCTGGCTTGGCTGCTGGTGTTGCTTTCCTTTTGTATCAAATGAGCAAAGCACTTTTAATAGAGAGATTGGTGTCTATACCAAGGAGCAATGTATCATCAAATTTTATGATGATATTAGAAATAGTATCGACTTGGGTCAGGAGAATGGGGTTCTAGCCAACTTTTCTGGGCCTCAGTTTCCACCTGTAAAATAAGGATGTTTGCCTAGGTTGTAAAAATTGCCCCTCTGCTCTGATGTTCTGTGTTTCTTAAGATGTTTCATGGATGAATTGACTTCCTCACCCCTATCATTCCCTGCTATACCCTGCCTGCCCTCACTGAATCCTCCCTTATAAAAAAGGAAAACAGTTCAACAAAAACAATTAACAGTGATGACATCTGCCATTCTATGAAACATTGTGCCCTCAGGGAAGTCCCAGGACCCCTCCACAAAGTGTTATGTGCAATCATTTGGGGGACCAAGATTAGTTGCTGTAATTAATCTGAATTCATCAGCCTTTAAGTGTCCTTAAGATCATAGATTTAAAGCCATAAAGGATCTTTAAGACCACCTAGGACAAATGCTTTCATTTACAGTCAGAAGCATGGGTCCACGCTCCATGTTCTGACATTCGGTGTTTCAAGGCCCCTCTGTGATCTGAATTCTGACCTCCTGTGTTCTAAGGCTCTTTCTGTCTCATCCATGATGTATTTTTTCCTAGTCTGGGCTGTTAAGCCCAGTTTATTGGTGCTTCTGAACTAATAAGGTACCAGGTAAGGTGATAGAGCCTTATAAGGGAAAGCTAGTGAAACAAAAACTCCCCAGCCACAGACTACAGTCCTATTTCTGGAAAGCTGCTTGGCAAATCTGTGCTTTGTGGTCATAATGGAGTTCAGGTAAGATCTGACCATGAGGATGTTTGGCTGAAAAAACCCAACCCAAGTGTGGGGGAGGGGACCAGGGGAGTTGGGATGAGGAGGACAAGAACACTATTTTTATAAGTCATCTCCTTTCTTTTATTCACTCCCCAGAAGTCTCTGAAGAGGCTGCCTCATCATCGAAGCACTGTGGTGTGGAAGGACAGGACTTAACATCAGAAGGACAGGAATTTGAATTCTGCCTCAAAATTTATTAACTCTGTGACCCTGGGCCAGTTACTTGGGCCACTCAGAGACACCATTTTTGTTGTTGATTGTGTCTCTAAAAGGGGAGCAAAAATAGCACCTATCTTTCAGGGTCATTATTTGTGTTTTGTAAGCATGGAGACACCATGCAAATGTTATCGTTGGTTTTTTCCCATTAAAGAGCATAAATATATATACATTAACCAGTTGACTGGAAGCATTATTGATTTTCCTAGGATTATTGTGTCTTCGAGCCAGGATGGACCTTGGAGTTCCTCTGGTTGGTCCAATCACATTTTGGGGTTCCGTTTTGGTAGCAAGGATTAGAAAAGGGGAAACCCAGCAAGTTTGGAGGTATTCATTCTCCCATCCTGAGTCAGTCACCCACCTTCCTAATAATCAATTTCTTCCTATGGGATCTGGGAACCATGACACTAACCTCATGGCACTATTAAAGTAGCTCATTGAAATATGACTGCCAAGGAGAAAGGTATCCTCTTCACACCACATAGGCTCCATTCGGCCTGAGAACTATAAGTGAAACCATCCAAAGCAAGAGGCCAGATACTAGACAGCAATATTGAAGGAAGAAATGTCTATTTCTCTGTCTTTGCAGCTTTCCAAGGTCAACAGAGGTTTACTTAGTGCATTCTTTTTCCATTGGTTCTTTTATCTGGTACAGGTTAGTTTACTGTCTCTCCTGCCTGCTTAGCCACTATCTAATTGGCATATTTGTACTTGTGAGCTAAGTTTCAGCAACGTTCTAGTTTAACATATATTTGAGGGTTAAATTAAGAAAACCTGGTCTCCTCCAGTCCTTAGCCTCTAGGCTAAAACCACTCTAATTGGAGACAAGTGATTTCCCTTTTGGGCCTCAGTTTCCACATTGGGCTATTGGTCAATTAACTAGCATTCGTTAAGTGCCTACTGTGCACCATGAGCTATCCTAAATGTTGAGGATACAAAGACAAAAGTGAAAATGTTTCTGTCCTCAATAACTCACGTTTTTGGTGGCAACAGTATGTATACATGAAGGTAAATACCAAGTGATATTGGGGGTGAGGAGAGCAGTGTCAAAAGTAGGAGAATACAAAAATCTTCATGTAGCAGGTGGCCCCCAAAATGAATCCTGAAGCATGCTCTGGATTCTAAGAAACCTAGTAAGAGTAAGAATAGAGAGCATATTCCAGGCATAGGGAACCTCGGGAAAAATATGAAGGCAGGCTATGGAATGACATGTACTGGGAGCACCAACAAGGCCATATTACCAAGTAAATCATATTGCCAAGTAGACTGTACTGCCAAGTAGGCCATATACCAAATAGCCCAAACTCCTGAAAATTGCAAAGTCCTCAATGTCTATACTTAAGTGCCCAAAGCTTGGGGAAATAGCAAGAGGACTTAGAGATCCCAATATAAGGAAGCAAATGGCCTCAGGTGGGATGAAACTCATGATAGGAATATGGCTTATTCAAAAGAATCAGACTATGCAAAGGAAAGTGGGGTAGCATTGTATAGTAAGACGGTAGACACATGCCAGGGAGCCTAGGCATACAGAGAGAGGCAGGAAGACATGGTGGAGAGCATTTGGGTGAAGATCAGAAGAGGGGAAAAAATCAATTTTGTCATCAACAACTCTTGGACAGAAAAAGAAAATAGATGATGAGTTCAGGAAACATCACAGACTTAACACAGCGGCCCGGTATGATAGTAACGGGAGACTTCAGTTATCCAGACATCTGCTGGAGCTCTGTCTGCCCAAAACAAAATATTAAGGTCTCAAATTACAGTCATACCAGAAATAAGGCATAAGACTATAGCAGGTGATAAAGGGCCTTGAACCCCTATAAAATCAGTTGGAGAAACTAGGGATGTTTAGCTTGGATAAGAGAATTCTTATCATGAGGCTGGGCATGATGATAACTATTTGAAGGGCTGTCATGAAGAAGATTCTGTTTGGCCCTAGAGAGCAGAACTAGAAGCAATTGGGATGGGGGAGTGGGAATGACCAGAATGCAAATTTTGGCTGGATGTCAGGAAAAAACTTCCTAACAATGAGAACTGTCTCAAAGTGAAATGAGCTGCTTTAAGAGCTGCTGAGTTCTACTTCCTTGGAGGTCTCCAAGCAGAGGCTGGACCATCACTTGTTGGGTATGTTATAGTGGGGAGATTCCTGTTGGGTATGAGTTAGACTAGAAGGGACTAGAAGTCCCTTCCATTTATGAGATTCAGGGCTTATCTCTAGTTTTGTGACCTGGGGTCCTTGCTCCTTTACCTCTCTGGGCCTTGGTTTTCTCATCTGTAAAGTGGGTATAATAATGACATCTACTTCATAGGGTTGCAGTAAGGCTCCCATGAGATTAGACATATATAAAGGGCTTTGCAAAGGTGTAACATGGGAAAATTAATGCTTACATTGCCCACTTCATGGAGCTCTTGTATGCAATAGGCTTTGCAAACTATAAAATGCCGTGGAAATATTAGCTATTGTTATGGTTATTATCATCATCAATACTTCAAGGATCTGTTACTTTATAAGATTAGAGATTTGTAGAGTGAGAGTCATCATGGTATAAGTGACTTAGACAACCGGTCCTGGAGCCAAAGGTCCTTGCTTCACATCCCACCTCTGCCATTCCTAAGCGTGTGATCATGGGCCTGAGCTTCCAGCAACTCTAGGGCTTATCTACTAAATTATAGACAGGTTGAAATTTTCATCAGTGGAGGGGGGTTTCCACAGTGATGAGATCACAGATCTTGGATGTGTTTGTTCTCAACTTGCTAGAAGGAAAGGCCAGGTCTATTTTTCCCTAAGGGACTAGGAATCATGGCTCACCATACCTAACGGTAGAGTAGATGGCTGTGTAATGTGACATAAAAAGTGCCACAAGAGCCCATCTACTCTGAAAAGTCTCCTTCTCTCCTTGGATGCTTCCCCTTCTCCCACTCCAACTGCAGCCTGAAATTCCCACCATTAGAATGATCAGGTTGGGGGGAGGAGCCAAGAGGCAGCATAGAAGCAGGAAAACACCCGACACTTCCCCCATAACCACCTCAAATACCTATAAAAAATGATTCTAAAATTTTAGAGATACAAAATGCACAAAGTGACAGAGAGAAACAAACCTTCTGCTGAAGATAGCCTGGCAGGCAGATAGGAAGGGTTCATTGCAGAATGCTGGGAGCAGACCCCAGCCCTGAGTGAGCCTGAGGTTTTAGCCCCAGGGTGCCCAAACAGCAGTGGCTGGAGGGATTTTGGGAGAGAGGATCTCCAGCAGTTGTGGCAGTTTCCAGAATTATCAACTCATAAATGCCAAAGACAAAGTGAGAGGTCAGTGGACTTTGGGAACAGTGGGTCCAGGAGTGCAGTCCAAGCCCCTGGAGGGAGAAGAAGCTGAGGTGAAGTGGCCTCCACCAAATGGCTGCTTCAGAGTTCCTGGCCTGCAGATTGTAAATAAAGACCATTCAGAGGGTAATCGCTCTTGCTTTAACCTGCTTGAATCTGGATTGCTGTCTAGGGGGGAGGTCCTGGGGTGGGCACCAGGTGCCAGAGTATGTGGAGGCTTCAGAGAGGGCACCCAACTAATAGCTACAGCAGATGTGAAAACCCCAGTGATTTAGGACAAAGCTCTCCTCTCCTCTAGAAGCAGAGTTCTACTGTGGCAAAAAGGTGCTCTCCCCCACACCACTTCCAAACCATGTAAAAGGTGGACTCTGAACAACTTCTGGAGTTCCAGCACCCACAGAACGACACAGAGAAGCTAACCTCCCTCTGAGGACAGCCTGGAAGCCCGGCAGGGAACGGCCAGTGCAGCACTCTGGGAGCAGACAGCACAGTGCCCTGGGAGCGGCCAGCACAGTGCTCTGGGAGCAGAGCCCAGTCCCCCATGAGCCCCGGTTTTAGCCCTAGGGCGACCCGGCCAGCAGCCTGCTGGAGGGACCCCACAACACCAGCAGCTGTGGTGATTCCAGAATTATTAACACAGATATGCCTGGGACAAAGTGAGAGGTTAGTGCCCTATGGACTTTGGGACCAGTATTTGGGGAACTTGTCAGGCTACTTCCCCTGGGGGTGAGAAGCAGCTGAGGAGACACAGCACAAATGCCATTTTGAAGCTTCAGTTGCAGTTTCAGCTCCTGGTCTTCAAACTGTAGGGAGATCCAGTGAACAGCCTTGGAGGGTAATCGCTCTTGCTTTAACCTCCCTGGATCTTGATTGTGGTCTGGGATGGAGGTCTCGGGTGGGTATCTGCCAGCTTACCAGAGCATGTGGAGGCTTCACAGAGGCCACCCAACTAATACCTCTGGAAGTTGTGAAGACCCCAACATTTGGGACAGAAGTTCCCCTATCTGGTGGCAGAGTCTTATTGTGGCAACAAGCCCAAAAGTAAAGTAAGTGAGTGGCAACATGCCTAGGCAAAGGAAACAAAAGAAACAGAAAAATTCAACATTAGACTCCTATTTGGGGGCCAAAGAGGATCAAAGCATGGAACAGGAGGAAGACTGTGAGGTCAGAAACCCTGCACCAAAAGCCCCAAATGAAAATATGAGTGGGTTGCAGGCCACAGAGGACCTTAAGAAGGATTTTAAAAACCAAATAAGAGAAGTGGAGGAAAAATTGGGAAGAGAAATGAGAAGGATGCAGGAGAAGTATGAAATGAGGGTCAACAGCCTGACTGAGGAAAACGACACCTTAAAAAATAGACTAACTCAAATGGCAAAGGAGGCTCAAAAGGGCAATGAAGAGAAGAATGCCTTAAAAAGCCAAATTTGCCAGATGGAAAAAGAATCTCAAAAGCTCACTGAGGAGAGTCACTCCTTCAGATTTAGAATGGAGCAAAGGGAAGCTAGTGACTTTATGAGAAATCAAGATGCTGTTAAACAGATCCAAACAAATGAAAGAATAGAAGGCAAAGTGAAATATCTCATGGGAAAAACCACTGACCTGGAAAATAGATCCAGGAGAGATAATTTAAAAATTATTGGACTACCTGAAAACCATGATCAAAGAAAGAACCTAGAAATCATCCTTCAAGAAATTCTCAAGGAAAATTGCCCTGATGTTTTAGACGCAGAGGGGGAAATGGAGGGGGAAAGAATCCACTGATCACCTCCTGAAAAAGATCCCAAAAAGAAAACTCCTAGGAATATTATAGCCAGGTTCCAGAATTCCCAGATCAAAGAGAAAATACTACAAACAACCAGGAAGAAGCAATATCCTGTCCCTTTTCAAAAGTGGGTGTTTCCAACTTCCCTCCCCGCCCCAGCCTGCCCTCTCTTCCATCATCCCCCCTCTCTTCCCCTTGCCCTCTACTCTCTTGTAGGGTGAGATACCCTATTTAGTGTGTATGTCATTCCCTCCCTAAGCCAAATTCAATGAGAATAAGGTTGACTCATTCCCCTTTGCCTTCCTGTTCTTCCCCTCCACTGTCACAGTTTTCCCTTGCCTCTTCTATATGAGATAATTTACCACATTCTGTCTCTCCCCATCTCCTCTCATTATATTCCTTTCTCACCTCTTAATTTCACCTTTTAAGTATCATCCTTTCCTATTCAATTGGTGCTGTGCCCTCTGTCTATATATATTTTTTTTATTCTCTTCAATTATTCTCATACTGAGAAAAGTTTCATAAGTTACAATTATCATTTTTCCATGTAGAAGTATAAGTAGTTCAACTTTGGTAAGTTCCTTATGATTTCTTTTCCCTGTTTACCTTCTCATGCTTCTCTTGCTTCTTGTATCTGAATGTCAAATTTTCTATTCAACTCTGGTTTTTTCATCAAGTATGCTTGAAAGTCCTCTATTTCATTGAATGACCATATTTTCCCCTGAAACATGATACTCAGTTTTGCTGGGTAGGTGATACTTGGTTTTAATCCTAGCTCCTTTGACCTCTGGAATATCATATTCCAAGCCCTTCCATCCCTTAGTGTGGAAGCTGTCAGATCCTGAATTATCCTGATTGTGTTTCCACAATATTGAAATTGTTTCTTCCTGGCTGCTTTTAATATTTTCACCTTGATCTGGGAACTCTGGAACCTGGCTATAATATTCCTAGGAGTTTTCTTTTTGGGATCTTTTTCAGGAGGTGATTGGTAGATTCTTTCAACCTCTATTTTGCCCTCTGGTTCTAAAACATTAAGGCAATTTTCTTTGAGAATTTCTTGAAGGATGATTTCTAGGTTCTTTTTTTGATCATGGCTTTGATGTAGTCCAATCATTTTTAAATTATCTCTCCTGGATCTATTTTCTAGGTCAATGGTTTTTCCAATGAGATATTTCACATTGCCTTCTATTTTTTCATTTGTTTGGATCTGTTTAATAGCATCTTGATTTCTCATAAAGTCACTAGCTTCCATTTGCTCCAGTCTAATTCTGAAGAAATGAATCTCCTCAGTGAGCTTTTGAGATTCTTTTTCCATCTGGCAAATTTGGCTTTTTAAGGCATTCCTCTCCTCATTTCCTTTTTGAGCCTCTTTTGCCATTTGAGTCAGTCTGTTTTTAAGGTGTTATTTTCTTCAGTCAGGTTGTTGACTCTCACTTCATAATTTTCTTGCATTGTTCTCATTTCTCTTCCCAAATTTTCTTCCACTTGTCTTATTTGGTTTTCAAAATCCTTCTTAAGCTTCTCTATGGCCTATAACCAGCTCATATTTTTCTTGGAAGCTTTTGGTGCAGGAGTTCTGACTTCATTGTCTTCCTCCTGTTCCATGCTTTAATCCTTTTTGTCTCCGAAATAGGAGTCTAATGTCAGAATGCTCTGCTTGCTTTGCCTCCTTTGCTTACTCATGTTGCCACTCAATTATTTGACTTTTGAGCCTTTTGCCACAGTAGAACTATGCTACCAGAAAGGTGAGTTTTATCCCAAATGCTGGGGTTTTTGCAGCTGCCAAAGGTATTAGTTGGGTGCCCTCTCTGAAGCCTCCACATGCTCTGGCAGACTGCTCACTCACCCCAGGACCTCCACCCTAGACAGCAATCCAGATCCAAGCAGGTTAAAGCAAGAGTGATTACCTCTCTGACTGGTAGCTTGGTCCCCCTACAATCTGTAGACCAGGAGCTCTGAAGTAGCCAGTGGGCAGCTGCAGTTCCATGGAGCCTCAGCTGCTTCTTGCCCCAGGGCAAAGGCCAGACTGCACTCCCGAATTCCCAGGTCCCAAAGTCCATACTGTACTGACCTCTCACTTTGTCCTTAGCATCTATGGGTTGATAATTCTGGAAACCGCCACACCTGCTGGTGATCTGAAGTCCCTCCAGCCGGCAGCTGGTCAGGCTGCCCGGAGGCTAGAACCTTGGGCTTCTGCAGAGCTGGGCTTGTTCAGAGCTGGGCTCAGCTCCCAGAGTGCTGGGCTGGCTGCTTCCTGCCAGCTTGCCCGGCTGTCCTCAGTGGGAGGTTAACTTCTCTCTGTCATTTTATGGGTTCTGTAGCTCCAAAGTTTTTCTAGCGTCGTTTTTTACATGAATTGGAGGAGGTGGGAGCCAGAGTCTTTCAGAAATCCTCTTTCTACTCTGCCATCTTGACTCCGCCCCCACTTTCAAGCATTCTTGATGAAAAAAACAGAGTTGAATAGAAAATTTGACATTCAGATACAAGAAGCAAGAGAAGCATGAGAAGGTAAACAGGGAAAAGAAATCATAAGGAACTTACCAAAGTTGAACTACTTATATTCCTACATGGAAAAACTATAATTGTAACTTATGAAATTTTCTCAGTATGAGAATAGTTGAAGGGAATATAAATGTGTATATATATGTATACATACATACATACACCTGTTTATATAGGGGGGTATATGTGCATATGAATACATATGTGAGTTGTGTATATATGTGTATAAGTATATATAGACAGAGGGCACAGAACCAGTTGAATAGGAAGGGATGATACTTAAAAGGTGAAATTAAGAGGTGAGAGAGGAATATAATAAGAGGAGATGAGGAGAGACAGAATGGGGTAAATTATCCTATTTAGAAGAGGCAAAGGGAACCTGTTACAATGGAGGGGAAGAACAGGAGGGCAAAAGGGAATGAGTCAACCTTACTCTCATTGAATTTGGCTTAGGGAGGGAATGACATACACACTAAATTGGGTATCTTGCCCTACAGGAGAGTAGGGGGGAAAGGGATGAGGTGGGGATGATGGAAGGTAGGGCAGGTTTGGGCGGGAGAGTAGTTGGAAGCACCCACTCTTGAAAAGGTATAGGGTCAAAGTAGAGAATAGAACAAGTGGTGGGCAGGATAGGAAGGAGGGTAATATAGTCAATCTTTCACAATATATCCACTATGGAAATGTTTTGCATAGCTACACAAGTACAACCTATATTGAATTGTTTATCTTCCCAGTAAGGGTGGGTGACAAGGGAGGAAGGGAATGAATCTGGAATTCAAAGTTTTAAAATCAAATGTTTTTTCTTTTAAAAGAACAGTTTGAATGAAAGTTCTGTGCCTCCAAAAGGCATCTGTTAAAATGTGGGCATGGTAGGTATGGGAGGGGTAACTCATTAGCCCCATGGTGCACACTAAAACCTTAGCATGGATTAATTTCTCCGATTAGAATCATAAGCTCAAGGAAGCTGAGGTTGAAGGGCTCTCTGAGGTGATCTAATCTCACCCCATCCGTGACAAGTAGATTAATCAATCTCCTTTTAACATTGTCGACAAGTGACAGCGCCAATGCCCTGCTAGGCAGCCCATTTCACTGATGGACAACTCTAATTGTTAGAAAGAGCGTCCTTTTATTGAACTCCAATCTACATCCTTATAACTTCTGCCCATTTGTCCTAGTATTGCACTCAGAAGTTTCCAAAGAATAAGAAATGTTCTCCGTTTTCCCCATGGCAGCCCTCCAGATATCTGAAGACAGCAATCATGTTCCCCTTAAGTCTCTTCTGCCAGCTAAACAGCTCCATCTCCTTATAAGAAGATATGGTTTTGAATCCCTTCATCCTCCTGGTTGTCAAGCATCTTCTGTGTGCAGGGCACTAAGGAAGCAAAGATCAAAAATGACGGAGTCACTTTCCTCAAGGAGACCTTGCATTCTATTTTACAAGGAGAGGGAGAGTGGTAGGGAACGACAAGTATACTGATAAATCTAATATCTGATTCCCCACAATAAGAAGCTGTGGAGAAGGTGAAAGTGCCAGAATGCACATTGTGTTAGTGGCCTCTTGGTACTTACCATCACCCCCTCAATAAATTTGTTGTCCACAGTAGATCAATTGGGAAAGAACCTGGTGATTCTGGCTAAAGAGGGAGTCATAGAAGGCAAAGGAGAGATCCTGACAGGCGCTCTGGGACAATTTGGGGAGAGAGAATGCTTTCAAATGGGAAGGATCTGGGGAGGGTACATGTGGAAGGGAGGAGATGGCACTGGACTGAGCCTCTACTGAACATACATCAGTTTGTTACTCAACAAGCATTTATTAGACACTAATTGCCAGGCAATGTGCTAAGTGATAGGGATACAAAGAATGGTTAACAACACAGTCCCTGCCCTCAAGGAGCTCACATTCCAGTTGGGGAGACAAGGCAGACAGTGTCAATGGGAGGGCATCTCCAAGGCAATATCATTGGGGCAAGGGCCTGGGAATAGCCTCTTGCAGAAAGAAGGTAGGATCTGAGCTATTTTGGTTGTTTGGGTTTTGGGGGGGGGGGCAAGAATTTGGAGGGTAGATTTGAACTCAGGTCCTCCCGACTCCAAGGAAGACAGAGTCACTGGGTTTTTTTCCAACTGATCTACTGTGGCCAAGTCTGGTCACTTATTGAGGAGGTCATGGTACTTACCAAGATACTAATAACACAAATTAAGGTTCTGGTACTTGCTTCTTCTCCCCAGCTTCTTGTTGTAGGGAATCTGAAAGAGTGGAAAGGCTTGGGTTACCTTTCTGTGAAACCCTACTCAGGAAACCACTCAGAAGGCTGAAGGGAACTCCCAGATAGCAATCCATCAATGACTTAGTAGATGACAGGGTTTCAGATGTAGAGCAGGAGGAAATCTCAGAGACCATTCAGTCTATCTTCCTCATTTTACAGTTGAAGAAACTGAGGCCCATAGAGGTTAAGTGACTGGCCTGAGGTCCCATAGTTAGCAAGTAGCCAAGCCCTAGGCAATTGTTTGAGGAACATAGAAATTCGGTGACTTGCTCAGGGTCCCAGAGGCCCAGAAAGAAGGATCTGAACCCACATCTTCCTGGCTCCAAGTTCAATGATTCATAATGCCATGCTATGCTGCTTTAGAAACCCTAGTGGATACTGTCATGATTGACCACAGGATGATGGGGTTACAGATTTAGAACTGGAAATGACGTTTAAGGTGACTGGGTCCAACCCCTTCATCTTACATATGGGGAAACTGAGGCCCAGAGAGGTCATGTGATTTGCTCAGTCACACAAGTAGTAAGTCAGAATCAGAGTCAGGGTTCAAGCCTATCTCCTCTGATGCCAAGTCCCACGTTCTTTCCAATCCATTATTTCCAACATTGTCTTTTAGTAGAGAAACCACTAGACTTGGAATCAGACTATTCCTAGCTTTGCCATTAGTCAAAATTAAAATGTTTAACTGGTAGCTAGGAATGGTCTGATTCTAAGTCCAGAAACAGGCACAAGGACAAGACTTGTCTACCAGGAACAAGTCCATGAGTGTGTGGGCCTTGCCAAGCTGTTACCTTTCCCCCTTCACTTGAGCAGTAAAGATGCCTTTTATTTCATCTCTTTTGTGGGATTGCTTTCCTCTAGCTGGAATGACTGACTATACAATGTGACATACTGCCAGGAATGAAAACAGCGTTTTCAAGAACATTGAGCATTTTCCTCGTGATCCCTCATGTTCATTAGAAAAGCACATGTCTTCCCTCAAATGACAAGAAAATTCATAGAGCAGGGTTGGAAATATTATGAGAAAGACAGCATGGTGTATACTGGAAAGGGCAGAAAACCTGGAGGCAGAAAACTGGGCCGCTGGCCAACTAGATATGTGACCTTAGGGAAGTCATTTCACTTGTTTCCTCATCTGTAAAATGGGGCTACTCACACACTGCCTACCATCTAGGCTAGTTGTAAGGCAGTGGTAAGCTTGAAAGCCCTACAGAAACGGAGCTGCTACTGTTTCTGATCATGAAAAAAGCTGTTTAAAGTTGATATGATTCAATTTGGCTCAACAAGCATTTGTTAAGCACAGAAGTAAATACGGGGTCATTTGGAGGAGGGAAAGAGAATAAAGGGCAGAAGGAAGAAAGGGGAAGATGAGGAGAGGCTTTGGGGAGACAGTGGTACCTGAGAGGAGCCTTCAAGAATGATGACGGACAGAGATGAGGAGCAAGTGCATTCCAGGCATGGGGGATGGCTGACACAAATAGGCTGAGGTGGGTGTGCATTGTTAACTGTTTGAGCATTACTAACATTCTCCATTATTTTCTCCAGTCTAAACAATCAACACAACAGCACACCAAGCCCTGATTTGTAGTATCTGCAGATTTCTGAGGCATAGTGAAGTACCCTTGGACTAAGACCCAAGTCACACACATTCCTGCTCACAGGGCAGCTCAAATAAAATTGACCAAACTGCTATGTACAATGCCAAATCACAAGAGGGTTGTAAAAACCCCAGAGTACTGGACTGGACTCGGAGTCAGGAAGACCTGAGTTCAGATCCCTGCCTCAGACATTTGCTAGCTGTATGATCCTGAGCAAGTCATCTGCCTCGTTTTCCTCATCTGTAAAATGGAGATAATAATACCTCACAGGGTTGTTTCAAGGATAAAATACTAGATGGTGCTGATGACCTTGGACAAGTCCCTTGACCTCTCTAGGCTTCAATGCCTGCCTCTGCAAAAAGAGGGGCTAGACTAGGACATGCAAGGTCCCTTCCAACTCCTTGCCTGAGAGCTGCAGGCATGAAGATGATTTCTTTTGGCTTTCCTTTTTAACTTAGAACAAGAATAATTCACATTTATAGCAGTGCTCTAAGGTTTAATCCTTATATCGGGCCTTTGAAGTTGATATCACAAGTATTAGTATCTCCATTTTAAAGAGGAGGAAACAGAGTCTCAGAGATGGAAAATGATTTGCCCAGGGTCATGTGGCCATCAGATCTAAGACTAAGAATTCAGGTCTTCCTAGTCAGGTCGGGTTTTCTTTCCAATACAAATGCACAAGCATCTACCTGTCCTCTTCTTTTCAGGGTGTGAAGGGGGGAGAATAGTGTGTTGAATGGGGGAGCTGGATAGGTGTAAATCAGTGTACCAAAAGTGAGGCATGATGAAGGTGATTTTTTTGTCTTTTTTTTTTTGGAGGAGGGAAGGCAGAGCAATTGGGGTTAAGTGACTTGTCCAAGGTCACACGACTAGTAAGTGTTAAGTGTCTGAGGCCAGGTTTGAACTCAGGTTATCCTAACTCCAAGGCTGGTGCTCTATTCACTGAGCCACCTAGCTGCCCCATGAAGGTGATTTTTATCTCTTCAGGAGACAACCCAAGAGTTAAGGGAAAAAAACCACGCAAAAATATGAATTTAAACAGATAAAAATGGAGAATGATTACTATCACTCTACTCATTTATTCAGCCCCTACCATGTGCCAGGCACTGTGCTAAGTGCTAGGGATAAAAAGAAAGACAAAAGGGGCAGCTAGGTGGCACAATGAATAGAGCACCGGCCCTGGAGTCAGGAGGACCTGAGTTCAAATCCAGCCTCAGACACTTAACACAGAAAGTAGCCGTGTGACCTTGGGCAAGTCACTTAACCCCAATTGCTTTCCAAAAAACAAAAACAAAACAAAGAAAGGCAAAAACACTGTCCTCAAGTTCACATTAAAAACTCTGTATGTACAAGTTATATACAAAGTATGCGGGATGGTAAGACATTTGACGGTAAGACAGTAGCAAATAAGGAAACTAGGAAAGGCCTCCTGAAGAAGGAAGCCAGGGAAGGAAAGCATTCCAGAAACAGACAATAGCCAGTGCAAAGGCATGGAGTTAGGAGATGAAGTATCACATGTGAGGAGCTTCAGGGGGTTAGTATGTCTAGACCATAGTAGGCTTGGAGAGGAATAATGTATTGACACTGAAAAGATAGAAAGGGGATAGATTATGAAGAATTTTAAATGTCAAAGAGAGGAGTTTGTACTGTATTTGATTCTAGAGATAATAGGGAGCCAATGAAGTTTATTGAGTGGAGGTGAGCAGTAGAGATATGACATGGTCAGACTGATGCTTTAGGAAAATCATCCTTTAAAATTTTATTTTTGGGGGGAGAGGAAGGAATTGGAGTTAAGTGACTTGCCTAGGGTCACACAGTTAGTAAGTGTCTGAGGCTGGATTTGAACTCAGGTATTTTATTTTTTATGTCAGTAAATTTTATTTTTCTTTTGCTCGAATTAGACTTTTTAAAAAATATAATTAGATTTAGGCACAACACAACCAATTCAGAGGGAAAAATTCAGCACAATATTTTATTTAGTTTAAACAACAAATACTCTCTTGATTTAGGTGAAATTTAGATGGTTGTTTTGGTATCACAGTCTTAATGTTGGGGGGGTCCCACCAAAAATGGGGGGAAATTTTAATTAGAAGAAAAAATTTCAATTTGTTACACATTGAAAAAAGAACAAGATAGAGTGGGAGTCAATCTTTAGTCTACTTGGTAACCCTGACACACCACCTATCTTTAGCACCTACTTTTAAGGCTAATCATTAGGTACTAATATTTTATTTTTCTTATTTAATATTTTCCCAATTACCTGTAAAAAATTTTAAAACTTTTTTTTCAAATTCTGAGTCCCAAATTCCCTTCCTCCTTTTCCCCCCACTGAGAAGGCAAGCAAGTTTACATAGATTATACAAGTGTTGTAGTCAAGCAAAGCATATTTCCATGTGAGACATTCTTCAAAAGAAAACACAGACCAAAAAAACCCAATAAAAATAAAGAAAGGAAAAAGTATCTTTGATCTGCATTCAGGCTCTACCATTCTCTGGATATGAACAGCACCTTTCATCATAAGAAGTCCTATAGAATTATATTGGATAATTGTATTGTGAGAATAGTTAAGTCATTCACAGTTGATCTTTGTACAGTATTGCTGTTACTCTGCACAATGTTCTGGTTCTGTTCATTTCACTTTGCCATCAGTTCATGTAAATCTTTCCATGTTTTTCTGAGAACATCCCACTCATCATTTCTTAAAGCACAATAGTATTCCATACAACATCTTGTTCAGTCATTCCCCAATTGATGGACCTTCCCTCAATTTCCAATTCTTTGCCACCACCACAAAAAGAGCTGCTATAATTATTTTTGTACCCATAGGTCCTTTTCCTTTTTTAAAAAAATCTCTTTGGGATACAGACCTTGCACTAATATTTTAAACAATAAGATGGCCATGTTAAAAAAAAACCCTAATCACATGATTTAATCATTAGGAAGAGAAAGACAATCAGTTCATGATTACTTGATAAAGAAGCTTCTCAGGTTGTCAAGTTAGGAAAATCACTTTTGCAGCATTCGAGGGTGGGCTGGAGTTCGGAAAAGCTAGAGGCAGGGAGTCTAAGTAGGAGGCTACAGCACTAGTCCAATTGAGAGAGTGATAAAGATTTGGACTAGGGTGGTATAGTTGTTTGTCCTCCATTCTTGAAAAGGACCATGGCATCTGGAAGGTTATGCCATGACTTGCAAGTGAATTGGATTTAAGTGAGGAAGGGCTGTGCAAGGTCACCAGCCTCACTTTCTCCTCTGGAGCCATCTGGGTCCAGTGGCAAGATATAGATCAGAACAATTGGAGATGAGCCCCAGTAAGGTAGTAGCTATGTCAGTAAGGAGATAAGGATCCATGCAAGAGATGGGTTGTTGGGTTTGGTTTTTTTTTTTTTGCTTTTTGGAGGGCAGTTGAGGTCAAGTGACTTGCCCAAAGTCACAGGGCTAGTTAGTGTGTCAAGTGTCTGAATCTGGATTTGAACTCAGGTCCTCCTGACTCCAGGGCTGGTGCTCTATTCACTGCACCACCTAGCCATCCCCTATGCAAGAGATGTTATGGAGAAAGACAGGACCAGAAATCAAGAAATGATTGGCTATGTGGCATGAATGAGCAACTGAAGATGACACCAAGACTACAAAACATGGGTGACCGGGAGGAGTAATAGGGTCATTCTGAAAAGGGTTGGGTTTGGTGGACTTTTATTTTGGACAGGTTGAGTTCAAGATGCTTGCTGAGCAACCAGTTCAAAATGACCAACAGGCAACTGGTGATATGGATGGAGCTGGAACTCAGGACAGAAACCAGGACTGGAAAAAATCAATCTGGGAATCATTTGTATGGAAATAATTACAAAAGGTTTCTTTATTTTACAATGTGTCACACTGACTGAGTGAATGAATGAAAAAGCATTTATTAAGTGCTTTTTAGGTTTCAAGCACTGTGATCAGTGCTGGTTTTTGCTTTCAACAAGTTTACATTCCATTGGAGAAGACAACACACAAAAATGAAGAGTGGCCAGGGAGGGATGCTTCAGGCTGGAAAGTTACAGAGACACTGGGGAGTAGATTGACACAACCTCTCCAAGACCAAAAGAAGAGTCAATTTAGTTCCAGATTGGGGAAGGGAGGGGTGAGCAAAGTGAACCTTGGTTGGGACTTTGCCAAATAGTGATCTAATGGGGGTTTGTTGTATGTGGGGTTTGGGAGAGGCAGTTGCCAATCAGAAGGTGAGATGGAGGGAGAAAATTGAATTTAGTGCCTGGGTACTCCTTGGCTCAAAATTTCTGGGAGGCAGCTAAAACAGTAGCAGACTCATCAAACATATTAGAAATTAGGATTCTGATGTCAAGAATATATTGTTATGTGTGGTTTTCCTTCAAAGACCAGACGATCACAGAATCACAACTCTAGAACTGAAAGAGAATAGAAACAATAGTTGAATGAATATATAAAATGTATTTCTTAAGCTCTTACTACGTGCATAGCATTGGGCTAACCACTGGTCCATAGAGATATTTATCTATCATAGGGGTGGGGAACCTGAGGCTTTGAGGCTACCTGGGGCCTTCTAGGTCTTCAGGTGTGGCCCTTTGACTTACAAGTTTGGATTCGGTCAAAGAGTCACACTTGAGAACCTAAAGGGCCCTATGTGGCCATGAGGCCTCAGTTCCCCACCCCTGATCTAGCACTTTAAGGTTTTATAAAGCACTCGTTTCACCCTCACAACTCTGGGCATTAATAGGCCCATTTTATAGATAAAGTGAGGCCCAGAGGCGTGAAGTGATTTTCCAGTGGCCAGACAACTAGTAAGTGTTAGAGGTAGAGGGTTTTAAAAGGCCTACATTGCGGTCAGTGAGTTTTTCTTTCTACTAGACTAAAGCTCTATGAAGGCAGAGACTTTGTGTTGTTTGAACTTTGCATTCCCCTGACCCTAGTACAAAGAGATGCTTAACAAATGTTTATTAAATTGACTTGGGTTCCACACTGAGTGTCTGTGAAGACTTAGGTGAGACATGCCTGGGTTAGACTCATTCTGCTTGATCCCAGAGGGTGGAACTAGGAGTAATGGAGTGGAAGCCATAGAGAGGCAGATTTGAATTCAATTTAAGGAAAACCTTCCCAACAGTGACGTGGGCACCAAAGTGGCTGCCTTGGGTTTCCCATCACTGGAGGGTCTCAAGCAGAGCCTGGAGAGCTCATGTTGGAGATGTTATACAAAGGGTTCTCCATCATATCCATGCCTTCTGAGATCCCTCCTAGTCTCTCAGCCAACAGGCTGCTCTTCTCTGTATGCCATTGCTTCCTAGATTCAGGCTTGGGACAAAGAGATTCAAAAGTAACAAAGTCCTTCCCTATGACTGCATGGTGAGTCTGCAGCTCAATGACACGTTGAGGTTCCCTGCACCCCAATACTCAACTATGCTGTGTAGTCTTGGGACCTGGTCTTGGGGGGAGTCACTGAGCAAGTCACTGCCTCAGCTTCCTTGACTGTGAAATGGGGAGAATAATGGCACCTACCTCCTAATGCTGTGAGAATAAAATGACACAATGACTAGAGTATTTATCAGAGTGCCTGCCACACAGTAGGCACTGTTAGCTATGGTTATTATTAAATATCACAATAACTTCCCAAGGATCATACATCCTTCTGATGGGGTGCTTGGGATATATGTTTGTAACATCAGTCTATGTTTGTAACATCAGTCTGTAATATCAATCTGTAATATCAGTTTGTAAAAGGGGTGCTTGGGATCTATGTCTGTAAAATCAATTTGTAAAAGCAGTCTGTAAAATCACACTTGCCCTCCCCAGCCTCAGAGCATTAACTCTGCCCCTTCCCCCTGCCAGCATTCTGCCCAGCAACAACTCATGCACTGTTTATCTCTGCTTGGAACAATAACAAGCTACACCTATGAATCCTTCACTAAACTATCTATAAACATTTTAGCTTAGGCAAATGTTACCTCCCCTAGTAGAGTGGCCAGCTGCGTCCATGAATCCTTCAATGCCCTATCTATAGGTTAACTCCTTAGCCAATTATACCCATACTGACTCTGAGGCCAGCTCTCTATCCACTATGGTAGGGCTTCCTCTCCTCTAAGACAAAGTTAAGAAAAGCCAAGTGTGGCACATCAGCCATACTTGACAAGGAACCCCTCCTTCTGTACCTATCCTCTGCCACCCCCCTGGTGAGAGAAGGAAAGATGTTTCACAGATAGTCCTCTGGAGCCAATCTGTCAGTCAATCAGCAAATATTATTTTTTTTAAGCAATTGGGGTTAAGTAACTTGCTCAAGGTTACACGGCTGCGCCACCTAGCCACCCCTTTAGGGCAATTGGGATTAAGTAACTCGCCCAAGGTCACACGGCTAGGTTTTTGTTTGTGTGGGTTAAGTGTCTGAGGCCGGATCTGAACTCAGGTCCTTCTGACTCCAGGGCCGGCGCTCTACTCACTGTGCCACCTAGCCGCCCCAATCAGCAAATATTATTAAGCTCCTACTATGTGCCTGGTACTGTGCTAGGTGCTGGCAAGAATGAAAAGTCTGTGCCCTCAAGGAGGGCATTCCACTGGGGGAAGCTCCCATGTACACACAGAAGTATGGATGCCAGGAACACCAGGCAATTTGGGGGGAAGAAGCCCTAGCAGTTGGGGGATCGGGGGTCGGGAAAGGCAAGATGTTTCTTGAACTGAGTTTTGAAGGAAAATATGGATTCCAAGAGCTGGAGGTGAGAAGACTGGTCAAGTGCCTGGGGAGGGCTCACGGGGGTGATGTAACTGGCATCAACGTCCCTTCCTCGACGTCCCTACGTACATCCCTACGTCCTGTGTGCATGTGGGGCGGCAGCCATTTTGTTTGTGCAAAGCTCTGAGGTAGCTGTTGTTTTGACGTCCAGCTGTAACCAGAGACCCTCAAGGCTCGCCCCCCGGTAGCCACAGGTACCCCCCGTTGTTGTGGCAGTCGCTCCGGCTCCAGTCCCAGCCATCATGCCGGCGTCGCCACTTCGAGTGGCCGTAGTGTGCCTGAGTAACCAGAACCGGAGCATGGAGGCCCACCGCATCCTCCACAAACGGGGATTCAGCGTCAGGTCCTTCGGGACCGGGAGTCTCGTAAAACTCCCTGGGCCGGCACCTGACAAGCCCAATGTTTACGACTACAAGACAACTTATGATCAAATATACAACGACCTGATTCAGAAAGACGAAAACCTCTACACACAGAACGGGATTTTGCACATGCTGGATAGAAATAAGAGAATCAAGCCCCGCCCAGAAAGATTCCAGAATTGCACCGACCCGTTCGACCTCATCCTGACCTGTGAAGAGAGAGTTTATGATCAAGTGCTAGAATACTTCAATTCCAGAGAGCAGGAGACCTTCCAGCCCGTTCACGTGATCAACGTCGACATTAAAGACGACCAGGATGAAGCTATCCTTGGTGCCTTTCTCATTTGTGAACTTTGTCAGTCTATACAACACACAGAAGATATGGAAAACGACATCAGCGAGCTGTTACAGAAATTCGAGGTGAAGAGAAGCAAGGCTTTCCTTCACACAGTCTGCTTTTACTGACCTAGCGTTGATTGCCCAGGCCTTCCTCAAACGGAGTGGTAGGTCAACTTTTCTGACTATTCCTTCCCTTTTGCTAATGTCTAGCTTTTCCTTCATGTTGTTTGTTTTTATTTTCAGGTGTTTTGCCAGAAGGAGGCAGTGTTACCCAAATAAACTACACATAGGAAACGAGGAGAGCTGAGGAGAGTCCATATGAAGAGGACAAGTTTTGTTTTCTTATCCCATCTTTTCTTATTATAGGTGGAGTATTAATTATAAGAAAGATTTTTCTTATAATAAAAAGGTTTGTATTGTATTTCTCCAATTCAGGCATTTCTTGCGCATTTTTCTTTACTGTAATGGGCTAGAGTATACAATGGAGTGCATATTACTAAGTGTGAACTTGGAATTGTCCTCTGACTTCAAAACAGAAAGGGTTAATCACTCGCTTGTTCTGAAGCCAAATCCAGTCACATTGCATTATGGGGAGCTTAGATTCAAGATTAATTCTGAAAAAGGAAACTTGGCATCAAGTAGGGGAACAGCAGCAAAACTACCATCCTGACTGGCCATGGTCAGCCAGACAGTTATCTCCAAGGACCCTGGCCCTCCTCCCAATGTCCACCTCTTCACCCAGAAACCTTGCTGATCTTTCTGTTAGACAAATCTGGTCTTGGCACATTAGAAAGTTCAGCATAGACTATGAGCTAACTTTACTGTGGTTTGTTTTGGTTTGCTTTTAGATTAATCAAAAAAGTAACCCAGAAGGGCTTTTTGTTTCATGACTCTTGGAGAATCTTTCAAGCAGGAAGAACCACTTAGATACAGAAGTTTCAGTGCCTGTAGCACAAAAAGCTTCCTCATAACCCTGTAGAGCTCCTCAGAGCTCCAAGTCTCTAGATCATTGGAGAGGCACAGATGGGCAGTTCTGATTTACTTCATTCTACCTGAGATAGGCTGATGGCTCTGTGAGTAGAGAAGGGGATGGATGGGAGAGATGTCCAAGAGATAGAATCAACAAGATTTTGTGTCTAATTAGATATGAGGAGTGAAGGACAATGAAGAGCTAAGGGTGATGGGAAACTTCCAAATCAAGACTGATCACTACACTGGAGTTGGGAATATTGCTTTCCTTATATTATACTACTCAGTTGTCACTTGTACTTTTCAAAATCCAGCTCCAATGCCACCTTCTTTAAGAAGCCTTCCATCATCCCCCCCAGAGTAGTAACCTCTCCCTCACCTGAACTTGGAGCCCTTTGTTTAAGGCAATACTTTTTGTGCTTAAATGAAAAAGTAGCTAACATGCAGTGCTTTTAAGTTTATAAAGCACTTTGCACACATTATCTCATGTAATCTTCTTTCACAGAAACTCTGTTAGACCAGTAGAGTATATAATATTATCCATCCCAATTTGGCAGAGGAGAAAACTGAGACTCAGGTAGGTTTAATGTCACATAGCTAATAAATACTCCAACCTAGGCCTTGTGGGAGAAAGACTGGAGAAGAAAAAGCAGGGGAAGGAACTGAGCTGAAGAAAGGGGAGGAGGGTTTGGGGAATTGTGAAAAAGACTAGAGATTGAATTTGGAGAGAGAATATGGGAGGATCTGAGAAACTGGAACAGGAAAAGATGGAGGACATAAGCTGAAGAAGACACATTAGAGCTTAAACAAAAGGGCTTGAGGAGATGGAGGAGAAAGAGGAGCAGGATTCTAGCTCAAGAAGGAAATTGGTAAGAGAAGGTAAATAATATTATGAAGGCTTGGGGTGGCCCCGGAGTCAGGAGGACCCGTGATCGGTTCCGGCCTCAGAAAATGAGCACCCACACATAAATAACTAGCCATGTAACCTTGAGCAAATTATTTAACCCCAATTGCTTTTTTAAAAAAAGATTATGAAGGCTTGGGCAAGAAACTGAAGACATTAGGGAAACAGGCAGTATTTTCATTACTGTTCTCAAAGGTGGAAGCTTCAGAAAAAAGGGTAGATTTTGGAAGTGAACAGCAGGATAAAATAATTATGTCTGACAATGGGGTATGGATTTCTTGACACAACTTAAAACACATTAAAGAAATAATAGTCTCCTGGTCAGGGATGGAATGCACCTAACAAGGTAGGTAAGAATACATTTATATATATATATATATATATATATATATATATATATATATATATATATATATATTTTTTTTTTTTTTTTTAATTTTTTGTGGTAGCAAAAAATTGAAAATAAAGTCTGTGCTCACTAATTGGGAAATGGCTGAATAAAGCTCTGTCTTGGGCCATTTTCCTTTTTTGTTTACACTATTTTCATGATCTCATGAGCTCTCATGTGTTCAATTATCTTCTCCATTAAGAGGACACCTAAATCTACATAAGCACTACTTATCTCTTTTATGAGCACCAGTCCCACATCACCAGCTACCTGCTAGATATCTCCACCTTAATGTCCCACACACATTTCAAACTTAACATGTCTAAAATATAACTCACTATCTTCTTCACTTCCCATCCCTTGTGGGAATCATGTCTGTTTTTCCGTGACCCCCTGAGGTTTTCTTGGCAAAAGATACTGGAGTGGTTTGCCATTTCCTTTTTCAGCTCATTTTGCAGATGAGGAACCAAGGCAAACAAAGATTAAGTGAATTGTCCAGCATCACACAGCTAGTGAGTAAGGCCAGATTTGAATTCAGGTCTTCCTGACTCCAGGCCCCATAGCAGAATCATGTTTTTAAATGCATAATATAAAATGGAAAAATTACAAAAAAACCAATTGTATTAAAGTACAGTTATAAAATTTTCTTTTAAGTTCACAGACCCCAGGTTGAGAACCCCTAATCTATAGGGATCCATCCATCTTGTATTTGGATTTTGCATAACACCTAACTTACACTAATTAATTTGAAATGTTTGCTGTAGAACCACATTGTCTTCATTCAAAAATCTTGCTAATTTCTCTTTCAATTTTCTGATGAACTTAATTTTGTAACTGAGTTATTTCAAAAAGGAGCACTGATTCGAAAAGTGTGTGTGTGTGTGGTGTTGTTGTTGTTGTTAAGAGGATGCTTGAAGTAAATCAGGAACAAAAGTAATCTGGAGATGAAAGGAGAAGGCATTAGCAATAGCAGGACTAGGAAAGGGAAACTAAGAGGCAGAAGTAAGGGGGCAGTGCATCCCAAGCATGGGAAGACAGTGCAAAGGCATGAGATAGAGTATCAGGTTCAAGGGAGTTCCAGGTGGCCACTGTTGCTGGATCATAGAGTTTGTGTAGAGGAGGAAGCTGAAAGAAAGCTGGAAAGGTAGGAAGGGGCCTAGTTATAAAAGACTTTACAAATCAAAAAGAAGATTTTTCCATTTGTATATTTATATTCCTGTTTAGTACTACTCACTGTAGCAAAGCAATCTTATTACTCCTCCCTAATTGATTTCCTGTCAATCTCACCACAGTGCTGCTCCAAGTCTTGTTTTGTCCAGTCTCCCATGCCACCCACCCTTTCCTTCCACTTTTTGGCTGAAGACTGCCTCACACTTAAATATTGAGATCATTTGTAGAATGTTCCCTCAAATGCTCTCCTCTTCATCATCTCTCTCTTTACCTCCTTCTCCCCTATCTGGAATTGTTTTCCTGCTCACCTTCACCTCTTAGAATTACCGGCTTCCTTTAGGACCCAACACAAGTGCCCCTTCATCCTGGATCAGGGATAGGGAACCCATGGCCAAAGGATTTGTTCTGTGAGATTTGGATTCGGTCAAAGGACTGCACTTGAGGACCTAGAGGGCCACATGTGACCTCAAGGTTGCAGGTTCCTCACCATTGCCCAGGATGTTTACTCTCTTCCTGGCCCTCTCAACCTAGACCATTAACTCCACACCTGTGCTGATTGGTCAATCCCTCCCCAAACCTACATCTTAAGGAAAGTGCCCAGATTAAGTATGTCTTCATTCTTTTCTGAACTCTGCTCTTAACTCTGGACTTCTTCAAAGTGCCTTCTCCCTCCCACCCCCTCCAACTTTATCTTGTTCTCCTGATCTTTTCTGGTGGGATTTAGATAGAAAAAGACCTGAGCCAAGGCATCAGCCTACTGGTAGTTGTTTCTATTTAATATTTGGCAGAATATTTTTGTGTGTTTTTTGTGTTTCAGTGAACCTGACACATTTTTGTTGCCATGGAAGCAGACTTAGGGTACTTGGACCCCCCCCCCACTGTATATCATTCCAGCTTACAGTCCCCAACTTTTAGAGTATGGACAAAGGATTGGACTTTGATGGGTTGATGATAACAAGAAGGAAAGAATGGTAGAGAAGAAAGAAGAGGAAGAAAACAACAAGAGGATGAACTGGTTGTTGACAAGTGATGATAACTTCAAGGGAAGTGGCAGCTCCATTTGTTAAAAGGAAAAAGAGGAAAGTCTGACATGTACCCTAGATTTTGAGAGAACAGATTTCAAAAGGTTCAGAGAGAGAATAGGTAAAATCCCATAAATTAAAATTCTATAGGGGAAGGTAGTCCAGGAGAGAGGAGAAGCTCTCAAGAATTAAATCCTGAAATTACAAAGAGAAACAATTTAGATGAGGGGGAAATGTGGAAGCTGTCCAAAGAGACCAGTGTGACTGCCTAGGGAATTCATCAAACCAACTTAGATTTTAAAGACATGTAATGAGAGCGAGGGCAATGAACGGAGAATCAATACAAAGCGTGGTGTGGTCCTGTAAGAATAACGTCAGGGGCACTAAAGCTTAGAATGAAGAGAAGATAGTGGGGGAAAGATAAGGGAAACAAAAGAGAGGTTTGTTAAAAACTAAATTGAGGAAAAGAAGATCAAAGAAGGGACAGAACAATTTCCTAGGATAGATGGAAAACCTTGATAGACAACAGAGAGAATGCAGACCTATTTAACTTTTATTTTGTTTCTATTTTCTCTGCCAGAGAAAACAACCTTTATATTAGAAAAGACAGAACAAAAATGGCTAAAGGAAGTTGAAACCCAAGGAGTGTGGGCATATTGTAAGTGTAGACTTTGTATAGACTCTGGGGGGCTTTATCCCAACTCTCGGCTGTACTGACAACGTGGGTCCATCATTCAAACTTTTTCTCCCTCAGGGTTCTAGGTTGTTGGGGGTATCTAAAACTCTCAGCTTGAGCAACCATTCTAGTGTGTTCTCCCCAATTTAAATCACCAGTTATAGTTAGTACCTCTCTTCTACCACTGATTGAGCCAGTGATTAGTGCTCTAGGATCATTTAGCCAATTAACATCAATTAGTTTTTATACCAGGGTATTTCCCAAGAAGGGATACTAAGAATAGAAATTACAGAACATTTCTACGCCACCACCCATGGGTACCATCTCCCCTAGACCACCTTGGTCCCTAGGGAAAATGGGCTCAAAGTTAGAACATCCATCCCATCAAGGTCACTCCCAAATAACCAATGAACAGAGTCAGTCCTTTGCAAATAATTTCTAGAGATTGCCTTGGTGCACCAGAATCAACTGCCAGCAAACTTTGGTCTAGGATCCAGTTACTAGACCTCCAGTGACTCATTCTCCCAACCTTTCAAAACTCACAAGACCACTGTCATCTTCATTATTATTTCACACAAACGCTGGGAAGCTAGACACAACAAAGATAAAAGCACTGACAGGACTATGAGTGCATGGGCTACACACAGCAAGAAGCCACGCAGAAAACAAATCTTTGTGAAACCCCCACTATGTGTAAGGCATCATGTAAGTGCTTTCACAAATGTTTATTTCATTCGATACTCACAACAGTCCTGGGAGTTTAGTGCTATTAAGATCACCATTTTACAGTTGAGGAAACACGAAGAGGCAAAGTGACTTGCCCAGGGTCACCGAGCCAGTAAGTGTCTGAAGCTGGATTTGACCTCAGGTCTTTCTGACTCCAAGCCCAGAGTTGCATCCATGTGTCATTACTTACTTCCAAGAGCAGGCTCACCAAATACACATGCTCCCATGAGCCTTCATTGACCAGTCAGTTTGCCATTGTATAAAGAAGATTCTTGTTCAGGTAGGGGCTGGACTGGATAACTTCTGAGGTCCCTTCTACCTCTGAGATGCTGACTTCTGTCTTGGGATGCCAACCTAGTCCTCTTTCTACTCTAACACAATTGACTAAGCTTGTGTGTAGAAAATAACACCAGCTCTGTCCCAGGGAAAGAGTGATTGAACCCAGGAAAGCTTTGACTGTGACTTCCTACACCTAAATTAAAGGTGCATCAAACTAACTTTTAATTCTACAGATGTGGATGGCTCTCAGACCAGCAGATGAGTCACTGTGTGGGAGAGCAGAAGATTCTAGAAAAAGCTCATCTGCTGCACTCATCAAACCATATCTCTGCCAACTGTGAACCCTTCCGCTGGGCTTTCTTAGCGCCTGCTCTACCCAAGGATACAGCAATTATATCTAACTACCAGAGTCCTGGGGAAAAAAACAGCTCTCAAAGACAAAATATGCTCTTTAAAAAATGGGACACTTGTCCTCCATTACTGCATACACCTCTTTGGGCTGTAAAAATACAGTGAAATTGCATTCTTCCTCCCTTTTACATATGCATCTCCCTTCTTTTCCTCTGATTGCTAAGGAAAATATTACAGAAGTAAACAGACGGCTCAATGAGACTGAGAACCCAGTCTCATCTTAACCAGTGTTCCCTTTAATTGTTTCAGGTTGTAAGCAGACAGTCACATTTCCTCAGCAATTCCCCCTTAGGGGGAAAATGGAGCCCCAAAAGGGGAGGCTGCAAACACCAAAGAACACCAAGGTTTGTTCTGTTTTCCCTCAACCATCCTTTGATAAACAGAAACTGAGCTCAAAGGGATTGCTGTCCAGCCCACACACACAGCTTAGTGGGAAGGTTACTATCCCACTGTGTGATGAAAGTCAACCCTGCCTCATGTGCCCTTATCACCTCTTCTCTGGACTACTGCAATAGTTTACTAATTAGTCTCCCTGCTTTTAGTCTTCTTTCCCTGATCTGCCCTTCACCCAGGTACCAAGCTGATAGTCCTTAAAGACAAATCTGACCACCCCACTGCCTTACTCAAAAATCCATGGCTGCCTCTTTTATTTAAGATAAAAGACAAAATCCTCAGTGTGGCATTTAGGGCCCTTCACAACCTGGCTCTTGGATACCTTTCCAGACTTATTGAACGTGATTTCTCTTCACAAATTCTTTGTACTGGCCAAACTGGCCTAATGACTGTTCCTCAAACTCATCATTCCATACCTAGTGTCTTCCACCTTTGCCCATGGCTCCCCTGAGTCTGTAATGAGCTCCTTCCTGTTGGTCAATTAGAAGCTGTAGATTCCCTCCAGGCTGAGCTCAGGTGCTGTGAGAAGTCTTTCCTGATTACCCCTAGTTTAGAGTATTCTACCCCTACCAAATAACCTTATATTTCCTTACTTACATATGCATTGTGTCTCACAACAGCATGCAAACTCCTTGATGCCAGGCAGTGTCTCATTTTTTGTCCTTTTCTCCCCAGTGCCTAACTCAATACTTGGCACAAAGTAGGTGGAGTTCTTAAGGGCATTGTGCTAAATTCTGGACTAGAGATACCTAGGCAAAAGTGCTTAAATGCTCTTGATTAGGGGTGGTAGTGGAAGGAGGATATATTTCCTGTTATTAATAGGCTCCTATAAGTCTTTCATATTTTCTGTGGAAGAGAATAAAGTCTGTCCTGTACCCAGCATATGTAAAGTTATCTTGAGTGCTTGCATAGGATGTTCAAGGTCCTTTACCTTTATCTGTGGAGATCTAGACACAAGCTATACTCTGAATGAGGCAGGTGCTGACAAAGTGAGTAGAGCCCCATGCCAACAGTCAGGAAGACCTGAATTCAAATTTGACTGCAGATACTTACTAGTTGTGTGACCCTGGGCAAATCCCTTCCCTTCTGTCTGCCTCTGTTTCTTCAACTGTAAAATGGTGAGCATAATTGCACCTACCTCTCAGAGTTGTGAAACTCAATGAGATCAGAGTTGTTTAAAAAAAGAGTGCTTCATATAGTTTATGGTAGGCACCATCTAAATGTTTATTCCCCTCCTTCCCCTCTTCCCTTCCCCAAAGTCAACTCTGGATGAGGGTATGAAAGCCAAAGAGAATTGTCAGCCTGGTTCAGTTCTTAAAATGGACTTTGACCTGTATAAAGCCAGAGCTTGGGACCCTGGGCCACAAGTTTAGGAAAAGTCACTTTTTTAACAGAGAGGTTATATATCCAGTATATATCCAGATAGCTGAAGTCCTCCAGAGTTATTCTGCTATTCCTCTGCCAAAATTGTGATGCTTCCTGACCTCCTTGTCTAATTCCTTCTTCTGTAAAATTCATGGGATCACAGAATCATAAATCTTGGGCTAAAACTCATTTAACAGATGAGGACACTGAAGTCCTCTGAAAGGGAAGTGACTTGCCCAAGGTCACATAGGTGGAAAGTAGAAGAGCTGGGATTGGAACTCAGGACCTGACTTCAAGCTCAATAGTACAAATTTTTCATTCTTTCCACTAAACCACAGTGCAGTGTAGCACTTCTGTTTCTCTCTGCACTGAATCTCACCGAAGGACTCACTTATCATCTTGCTACCCTTGTATGTCTGGATTTCCTTAAATAACTCTCTCTTCTTCATATGTAATGTCAGTTGACCCACTTTATTGGTTTGAATCTTTTTGAATGATACATGTCCTTTCAGAACTACATTCCTGCCATTAGTTCCATCCCATCGAATGTCAATGCCACCTAACGCAGACCAAATTGGCTCCTTAGGATCTTCAGTGTACCTTATGTATAAGCCATCCTTTTTGCTTTTGTATACAGACATGTGAGGCTATGAGTTTTATTGCTGGATCTTTTCTTGGATACTATCTCCTGGGACTTACTGGTCCTCTCTTTTGCCCTTCTTCCTTTGTTCTAGCTTCTCTTCTCTGTGATACCAACTTGGGTAGTTCTCTGCAGTTCTGTATTGTGATGCTAATCCAGTCCTCTTTCCTTTCCTTCCCCTTTTCAATTTTAAGCACACTCAGTCTGATTCACAGGACTATAAGAAAAACCATATCCTTGCCATCTCCCGAGAGGTGCACTCTTCCCTGGCTGAGAGCCCATCGTGCCTATATTTTTAAGCCATGGTCCAGAAATCAATCTTCTTAGCCAGCTGTTCACTTTTCAAATCTGTCTTTCTCTTTTTAATCCTCCATTTTCCATTAGAAGTAAGGATGAAAACACCACCTGTGACCCTCAGATCTTTAGCTTTTTTGCCCAAGACTTCCTAATCCTTAGTCATGTTTTCTACATTCCCTTTGGTGATATCCTCGCATGAATCACAAGAAGTGAATAGTAGTCAACAGGTTGGACAAGTCTTGAGAGAATTTCTGCCATATCCAAATACATGCATTGGCAAGAGAGCAGACCTCTCAACTATTTATGTTGGGTTGACATCTGCCTCCGTAACCCTCAAGAGAACATCACTAAGAACCGCCTCTGCTCTTCTGCTTTATACCTCATGCCTTGGAACACAAGAAGCCGCTCCCTTCTGAAAGAGTCCAGTGGATTGCTCCCCCGCACCCTCCCACAGAAAACTCATTTTTCTTGGTGTTTGCTGTTCTTTCTTCCCTTCCTTCTCTGAGGCATGTTCTTTAACCCTCCAACCTTCTGATACATTCCTTACATTATCACTTATGTTTTTTCATCTTTATTTTCTTTTTGAAACACCCCCCCCCCAAGGAATACTTTATCCTCCCCAATAACCTGAAAAGCAGATGCTCTCTCCTAGGACAGAGATCACTTTGCAGTCTGTACATATAGGACCTTGCACACAGAAGATGCTTAATTCATGTTTAGTGAGTGAATTAATGTGTGCTTTCTTCCTCCTGGTTCTGACCCTTACCCAAGGCAAAGCCTGCTGTGGGAACAGTCATTGGCTTAGAGTCTTCCATGATTTGGGATGAATAACTTCCTTGGTCAGAGGGGACAGGGGAAGCAGACAAACGAGGCAACACTGTGGTCAGAAGGTTCTTACCCAGGGAGGGGCCAGAAGGGTCAGAATGGTCATACAAAAGCCACAGTCAGTGTTGGTAACCTGAGGAGGAAGAAAAAGAGGATAGTATGTGGACCAAGGCCGAGTTTGAGGAGCTGTGACCCTTGATACAGGCACACTAAGAGCTAATAGGGAAAGGCTCAGAAAGTGCTGTAAGCAGCTTGTACCACAGTATCATTGCTATCCAACCCTCTGTGCCTAAGACCTCAAGCATCTTATAGCACAGACCAACTCATGAGATTTTCTCCAGGAATACACACAACTGAGGGGAGCCCATAGTTAGGGATACACAGGAAAAGTTACCCAGGTAGCTGGCATCTGTAGGTTGATCACCACAAGTCTGGAAATGGTGCTGCAAATTATAGGAAGTGTATGGAACACAGACACTCGCTAGTATCCAATATCAATTTGCTGGCTCAATGCTTGGCACATAATAGGTGTTTATTAAGGGTTTATTGATTAACTTGCTTTTGCTTTCCATCCTTCTATCACAATCAAGTTTAAGAACTCCCAGACCTTGGACCATCTTGTTTTATCTGTCACTTACAGGCAACTTCATGGTGAGAGAGTAGCTGATGTCTTGGTAAGGACAGCAGCTGCTACCTTCCTGCCCCCTGTAGCTCAGCTACCCTGAAGTCCTGATTGTGGTGGTGAGTGAAGAGGCATGATTCAGTGGGCAGGCTGAATAGCTTGATATTGGATAATAGCGAGTGTCTGTGTCCCATACACTTCCTATAATTTACAGCACCATTTCCTAAGGGTACCTGCCTGTTTTTTATGCCCACTGTGTGACGTTTGTTCTGCTTCCTCTAATAGAAAACAGCTCCCCTTCCTCCTACTTCACCAGCAGAATTCTTCTTTAGAGAAATGGTTTTTTCCTAAGCAGTGGCAATCTGTAATCAGAATCAATGTCAAAAGTTTCCTGCTACTTTATATAGTTTAATATTCATTCTGTGCACGTACACGGTGCGTGGGACCAAAGTCCCAGGTCCAACTTCTCAACAGCCATAATTCCCATAGCCCCATGATGACTCGTATGCCTTCCCCCTGCCTGAGAGGACTAAGAACTGAACAGCAGCTACCCTGGGGAGAGGGTCTGGCTCTGTTATTGATGAGTGATTTGGAGCAAGTCCCTTCCCCTCTCTGGTTCTATTTTCTCTTTTGTAAAATAGGGAGACTGAATTTAACAAGCTCAAAGAACCTCTCCATCTCTGACTTTTTATGATTCTCTGTCTGAATCCACTGGACATGTTCCATTTGGCAGAGAATATTTCTGATTTGGGTTTGCTCAGGATTCTATATATTGGTGCTGCTCAACTAATGCCTAATAGTATTATTCAGAAATAAAAGCATCAAAAACTGTCTCTACCTCACTTTCATTTTTAAGTGTTCTTTCTAACCAGAAACATTTGCACAAAACTTCTCAGCTCTGTCCTTTCTTCCTATTACCACAAAGCTAATGCAGACGTAAGTAATCATACCTGAACTACTGGCGAGGGCTTCTCCATGGTCTCTCTACTTCCCAAACATTCTCCAGGTGAATGGAAGGGAGTGTAAATACAAAGAGAAGTAGTGTGGGGCACTGAGTCTCCTTTGTTTAATTTTCCTCCTTCTTCTGCCAAAATAAAGTGGATCTCCCCCAAAGCTCTAGCAGCTTCCATGGCTTCAGTCAGTCAGGCCTACAATGTCTCTGGCACTGTGGTAAGCCCTACAGATACAAAGAAAATCAGTGGCAGTTCCTGTTCTCGAGGAGCTCATGGTCTAATGGGGGGAGCAAACAATTGTATAAACAAGATAGAGACAGGATAAATCGAAGATGATCAGAAGAGAGAAGGCACTAGCATTAAGGGGGATCAGGAAAGACTTCCTGAAGGTGGCTTTTTGCTGGGACTTGAAGGAAGCCAGGGAAGGGAGCTCCCTATCAGAGGATACAAGGTGGCCCAGTGGCCCACTGGGTCTGGAGTCAGGAAGACCTGAGTTCAAGTCCAGTCCCAGACACTAGCTGTATGATCCTTGGCAAGTCCCTCAACCTCTGCCTCAGTTTCCTCATCTGCAAAATGAATAAAAAAAAAAGAATAGCACTTATCTCACAAAGTGATTGTTGGGAAGATCAGGTGAGGTATTTGTAAAGTGCTTAGCACAACTCCTGAAACAGGGAGGTGCTTAATAAATGCTTGTTTCCTTCCTTCCTTCCTTCCTTCCTTCCTTCCTTCCTTCCTTCCTTCCTTCCTTCCTTCCTTCCTTCTTCCTTCCTTCCTTCCTTCTTTCCTTCCTTCCTTCCTTTCTTCCTTCCTTCCTTCCTTCCATTCCTAGAGGGCTTCAAAGAGTGGATGCCCACTCTTCAGGGCAGCTGTAGGGGGCTGTTCCTGTTCAGTTATGGCTTAGACTCAATAACTTTTTGAACTCCTTCCCAAGGCTGAGATTCTACATTTCTATGCAGTGCACTGTACTAGGCACAGGGTGCCATGTTAAACAAGAATGCCCTTATGGTAGCTCTGGCCTAGTAGGGGAGATAAGACACAGACAGATGTGAATGTGATAAAAATTATGCAGAAGCAAAGTATACAAAGTACAGCACACAGTGCCACAAGGAGGAATTCCAGCACCTGATTGTCTCAATGGCAGGTGATTGGGAAGGGGCATAGAGTGTGGGGCCTATCCTCTAGAGAGTTAGGCCCTGATCCTGGGGGACTTGGGGGGTAGGCAAAAGGAGAGGGGTGCTGGGGCAGCAGGATCTTGGAAGGGGGGGTCCTAAGGCTGGTAAGCAGCAGCATGGGTCTGCATAGAATTGTGAGGCAAAGAACTGGGACAATGATCATTGGAGAATGGGAGTCCCCGCCTTCTCCTCCACCATGTCAGCAGCTGGAGCAAAATCTTGTTTGCCTCAAACTAAGTCTGGTAATGTGCTATGAAACCTGATTATGGAGATGGCTTTTAGCTGGGGCATGGGGAATGAGGGGAGGCTTTTAGTCTTCTTAATAAATCCCAGTTTTCTTTGGCATGAATAGCACTTTACAGGCGCTCTAACCCAACTCCCATGTGGTGTGTTGTTCAGCCTCTGTGATGACAATACCTGAAATACAATCTCAATCTTTGAGCAGGAATTATGCAGTTTAATAACATGAAGTAAAGACAGCAGATTCAGAATTGGTATTTCCAAGGGAGTTGTTTCCCTGACAATTTTCTCCAGATACATATGGTTGGATCAACTGTGTATAAGCTAAAAAAAAAAACCCACACCTTCATTTTCATCTCCGGATGCTTTCTTTCTTAGTCGTCAAACTTATAGAATAAAACATTGTGATAATTGCTTTTTAATACAATAAAAGACTGGAACCTTTCCCCATGACAGAAAAATGAGGGAAAATAATGGAATGCTGTCTTGGAATCTTTCTAACTCCAAAATAGCAAATGAGAGAGGGGTTCATTTATTCACTGAGGTTTCCTGCCACAGTCACTCCTACACAGCAATTAGTGAGGGGGGGGGGTGAACATTCAAGAGTTAGTTATAACTAGTTGGGAGAGGGATCCATTTTGACAATGGGAAGGGTTAATTACTTCAACCTCAACCTCAGTTACCGATGTTTTTTAGCTTGGAAAGGTTCATTTGAAAAACAGATAAATCTTAAAAGAGTCCAAGATAGTCATATGCACATTTCTATTAAATATGAACCAGATAAATACATGTGATTCTTCAGAATTTTACTTATTAATTAGTATGGGGCAGTAAAAAAGGGTGTTGGATTGGGAATCAGAGGACCCAGGTTTGATTACTACTAGCTCTGGCCATTTACCGTTATGTGTGACCTTTCCCAGGTCCATTTCAGGGAATCAGTGTTCTCCTCTATACAATGGAAGTGTTATACTAAAATGACCTGTAATGGGTCTTCCAGATCTAAATCTATGATTCTATGACCACTAATAGAGGGGTATGAGATTGATTAACCAAGGACTGTGGGTTTGAGCTTCACTCTGTCCCTCCCCCCCAACACATGCACACTGACCCCCACTCATGCTATAAATATGTGTCATCGATTACTAGTGGGAACAGGCAAAAGAACAAAGCTTAATGAGGCCACGAGCTCTCCAAAAAGCCAATTTTCCGGAGAGAATGTGTCATACACACACCATGCCAGTTTTAAGGTGTCTGAAGTTAGTAGAGCCCTAGGGGGCCAATGGACAATTCATCACAGCGGGGTTACTGCCTGCTTTCCCATATTGTTCTAAGCTATAGTTTAGACTTTGGACTCCTGCTGTTATTGCTCACTCCTTTTGGTTTGGTCATATCTCAAACCTACATTTCTGCTTTTAGTGATTTGCACTCTTCACGGATCTGTGATTTTTCTTGGTGTAACCCTTCTGCCAACCATCAATCACAAACTTTCTGGGACTTAGGAGATGGCCTTTAAGAATTGCCGTGGCTAAAATATCAACTACCCAGAAACCCACTGGTGATAAAATTATTACTAACACATCCCATGGCCCGAAAAAGTCAAGTGACTTGTCTATGGTCATACAGTTAGTATGTATTAGAGGCAAGGCAGAACTTGATCATGCTTCACTTCTATCATCTTCATCATCATCACTGTCATAATTTTCATCAAAGACATCCCTAGCCATCCCATTCTTCTCTTTTTCAATGGAGTTCAGGTAAAAATGGTCCTAGAACAAGTCACTATCCTGGTATTATATTATACTCTTGGGTGGGCACAGGTGGGTAAAACCAGCTGGTTTTTTATAACTGAATAAAAGTATTGTTCACCAGAGGACTCATTGAAAGCATCTTTAGGAGGACTAGCAGCTAAGTTGGTGGGTGGGTATATGTACCCCATCCTATTTTTACATGACTTTGGCTTGTTCTGCCTGGTGGTGGTCCTTCATTCTCAAAGAGGACCGATGACATCTAGGCATTATATCTGGAAAGGCTTTCTCCTCCTATGTAGTTTAGAGATTATGAATATCTGGCACGGTGAGACCTACTAAAAACATTGTTCTTTAGTTTTTATGGCTCAAAGTTATGTCAGTACCTTTATTGTGGGCAGCAATTCTGAATGTGGTAACAGTCTTGTTCCAATGCAGTGTGTTTGTGGAACTCTTAAGGATATGGCAAGGTCTCTATTTACACAGTATATATCTTGTATGCATATAGTTATTTGCATGTTGTCTCTCATTAAAAGATATCCTCCTCAGAGCAAGGATTGTGTTTTTGCCTTTCTCTATAATCTCAAACTTTTTAAATGCTTGTTGGCTGGTTGGCTGATCTGTTTTCTGTTAGTTTATGAGACAGTGAGCTGCTGGTGTTTAAATCTAGCCACCAGGTGGAGTCTTACTACATATTTGGTAGGTGCTGAATTGTAGCCTAGAATTTAATGTGGTACATAGTTCCTAATCTTTCCTTTCATAATTTGCATTGATCAATATGATCAGATTGCTTAAGCATAACTTATCTATAATTTTTGCTGGCAATGACTTGGCCCTGAATGGCTACCATAAATTTCTTTGTTTCTGTAGACAAATCTGCATGATTTGACCATTTTTTCAATACTTCTTTGTTGACGTAGTGTTGATTGAGCTCATTTGGATATGGCCCACGGAAGGCCTTTTTATTCCACCCTGGGATCTTGGTCATTTCACAGTTTCTACCTGTACATAAACTGCTCTTGGTCAAATTTAACACAAACATATTATATATATATGTATATATTTATTATTATTATTATATTTATTATTATTATCATATATTAATCTCTAGCAGATTGTCCCCTCTGTAATCCTCACTCTCTCATTTATCTCCAATCTCTCCCTGTCTGCTGGCCACTTCCCTACTGCCTACAAACATATTCATGTTTCCTCCAGCCTCAAAAACCCCTCTCTTGATCCTTCCATTCCCACTATTATTCCATATCTCTCCTTTTTATGGCCAAGTAACTTGAGAATGGCCATCTACAATCAATGCCTCCACTTCCTTTCTTCATAACTCTCTACTTTCTGGCTTCTGACCTTATCATTTAACAAAAACTACTCTCTCCAAAATTCCTAATGATTTTTGAACGGCCAAATCCAATAGCCCTTTTTCAATTTCCATCCTGCTTGACCTCTCTGAAGCCTTTGGTACTTGAATAACCTCTTCTCTCTAGGTTTCCATGACACTACCCTTTCCTGGTCCTCTTCCTACATATCTCACTGCTTCTTCTCAATCTCCTTTGCTGGAGGTCATCCTCAGTAATGGGGAGAGTCTCACAAGACTCTGTCTTGGGCCCTCTTCTCTTCTCCCTCTGTACTATTTTACTTGGTGATTTTATCAGCTCCCACACTGATTATTCTTAAACCTCCTTACCCAGCTTTAACCTCTTTCATAACCTCCTAACATCTTCAATTGCTTAATGGATATCTCAAATCGGATATCCTACAGACATCTCAAACCACAAAAGTCGTATAGCTTAAACTGTACATCTTAAACCAGGATTCAGTCAAAAGGCCTCACTTAAGGGCCTAGAAGGCCACACATGACCTCAAGGCCACAGGCTGCCCACCCCAACTGTACCAAAATGGACTCATTCCATTCCACCCCTAAGTCTCCCCCTTCCTAACTTCCCTATCACTGTCAAGGGCACTAATTGCCCCAGCCATCCAAGCTCACAGCCTTGCATCCTCACTTCTTCACTTGGCCTCCATATCCAATCTGTTGGCCAATTCTGCCAATTTTACCTTTACAGCATCACTCGTGTATGTCTTCTTTTCTTCTCTGACATTGACACCACCCTGATCCAGGCCCTCATCACTTCACAAATGGACTGTTTCTCTGTCTCTGTCTCTGTCTCTGTCTCTGTCTCTGTCTCTGTCTCTCTCTGTCTCTCTCTCTCTCTCTGTCTCTCTCTCTCTCTCTCTCTCGACTGTTGCTGTTGATTATTCTTCCAACTCCATATCTCTTCATGGTTTAGTCCGTCTTCCACTCAGCTGTCAAATTAATGCTTCTAAGGCACAAGTCTGACCATGTCACTTTGCTATTCAATACATTCCAGTGGCTCCCTATTACTGCTAGGAACAAACATAAAACCCTCTGTTTGGCATTCAAAGTCCTTCACAACCTGACCCTCTCCTACCTTTCCAGACTTCTCACATCTTACTCCTTGCCCTCCTCAAATACTCTGTGAGCCAGTGACACTGGCTTCCTTGAACTTCTTTTTTTAATTTTTATTTTTTTTTTCCTTTTTGGAGGGGGGATGGCAAGGCAGTTAGGGTTAAGTGACTTGCCCAAGGTCACATGGCTAGTAAGTGTTAAGTGTCTGAGGTCAGATTTGAACTCGGGTCCTCCTGACTCCAGGGTTGGTGCTCTATTCACTGCACCACCTAGCCACCTCCTTGCACTTATTCAAACAAGATACTCCATTTCCTGACTCTGGGCATTTTCACTGACTGTCCTCCATTACTGGAATGCTCTTCTTTTTCATCTCCACTTCCTGGCTTCCCTGGTTTTTTTCAAGTCCCAGCTAAAACCTTCCTTCTACAAAGAGCCTTTCCTTGTCCCCTTCCCTCTATTGATTATTTCAATTTATTAAAGTTATTGCTTGTGTTTGTTTGCATGTTGTCTTCCATAAATTATAAGCCTCTCAAGAAGAGGGACTGTCTTTTGCCTTTCATTGTATCCTTGATGCTTAACACAGTACCTGGCACATAGTAGGTGCTTAATAAATGTTTATTGACTGACTATCTCTTATCAGTATTCACTATTATTCAGTGAAGTGTTATCTGCTTTATTCCAAAAATATTTCTGCAAGTTTTTACCCTCTTAAGTATGTCCTGGGAGACTATTAATCTTCTTCCTTCTTTTTGACGAGGGAGTATTAATCTTCCCTAGCTTCCTTGGGGTAATGGACCTCATGTTTCATTAATAGTGTGGGGTTTTGCTCGGATACTTTCCAAATCTCTTTTGGTCCATTCTACAAATATGAAAGTAAACTGCTGTTTCAAAGTGTTAATTGCTCTGAATGTGTTCTTCTTATTGAAACTTGATTTCAAGATGCCAGTGAGTCTCTTGATATACAGTCATGGATTTCTTCTTGATATCTTTACACTCAATGTCTTCTCTGGAGGAAATCATAGTTATATCTAAATATCAATTTCATTCTTTGGTTCAATTTGACTTCCACATTCAAGTTTAAAACCTTTAGCCTCTATCTTCCCTTTGAATACATTAAAAAGTTTATACTTATTGGGCACAAATGACATTTTGATATCATTGGAGAAAGATTCCATAAGATGGAGAGGCCATTTAATGTTTTCTGGTGAATCCATATAACTTGAAGCCCTCCATGAACATAAAGTAATTAATATGATGTTTTGGTACAGTACAACTCCTTTGACTTGGAAACCATACTCAATTCTATTTAGGAGAGAGGATGATGGTTTAAAGCTAAGAAGAACCTTAAGAGACTTAAACTGTTTTCTTGAAAGATGCCGTAGTTTATATCAATGGTTCCTGACATTACTGTATTAGTGTTATCTTTTAAATAGAAAAGAATTCCCCATGTGAACATCAAGTATGCTAATTTTCTTACTTATACTCATGCTTATTTTATGTATTTGCAGTACATGAGTAGTCCATAAGTGTGGAGTTGAGTCAAAGGCTCAAAAGACTTTATTGTTGATAAACCAATAAAGGCAGAGTAAATGTTATGGTACTTTGGGACAGCTTATTCAATAATTATCAAGTTGAAAATAAGATGATTTTTATAAGGTGCTTATAGATTTTTTAAAAAGTGATCTAAGCTGTGAACATGTTATATAAAGGAGAGAAACACATAATTGGCTTATATTTGGAGGTGTTGCTGGTGATGCTTTCAGTTAAGAAAGGTAGAACAAGCTAGCAGCTGAGAGGAGGCTGATAAAGAGCTTTGCTCGGATGCAATTCTATATCACTAGGATGTACTTGAGCCAATAATTCTGTATCTTCTCTAGTCCTGCTACTTCCCAGTTTTGCAGAGAAGCTAGAATTTCAGGCACCTCCTTTGTCATTCTTTATATTAATGGGGTATAAGCCCTCTGTTTTGCATTTGAACAAATTTTCATGTTGTTTCATTGGACTTATTGCAACCATATGGATCACCAGAAATTTTCTGTTCTCTTCCTTTGGAAGTTCTTTCTCTCCCCTTATTTCTTTGCTTCATAAGGGTCTGTAGTAAATCACAATGTTTTGCACATAGTAAATACCTAATATATGCTTTTTTCATTCATTCATTCCTTCCTTCCTTCATTCCTTCATTCCTGTTGAATAGTTTAAGGTAGGGAAATGTGTTCATCTCTGAGAGTCAGAACAAATGTCAGCTTTTAAAAATTACTCTGCTAGTTGGCTTATTAGTCGGCTTTATGCCATCAAAATAAAAAAAGTGCTTTTCAAAATTTCTTTTTTAAATACACCCGTCCCTTTCTCAAAATAACTTGAGTTGTAGGTGATATTTTTGTCATCCATTTTGGGAATTAGGTAGAATTTTTTGCATTTACATTAAGTCAATATTTTCAGTGGCTTCTAATCCTTCAGCTTTTCCCTTTCTAGATTTTACTTGCTCTTCAATTTTTGCTCTTATTTGGTCTAACCTGGGCTTAGGGATGAAGTTATTTCTTATGATTGCTCTGCATTGATCTTTAATATGTTGTGTGAAGTGGATTTGAGGGTGCCACTGATAAAATGTAATGTAAAGCTCTTGCCTATAAAACTAGTACGATAGGCTTCCTGTTTAGTTATGTTATAGTACTGGTGCCTAATGAAAGCCCTTCTATCTTCAGTGGTTGCCTGCCTTAGTGTTAGTGTCCTCTGCCCTAGAGCATTTCCAACGAGAAGCAGGGGGTACCACTGGTAGTTCTAGTTTGTTCTAGCATGTCTTGCCATCTTGCGGTACTAGATCAGAAAAATGGGGCACTACTTGCTCAACTGTCTTCTGTGTCAAACTGATCTAAAACACTTGCTGACTAGTCATAGTTATAGTTTCAAGTAGGGTTAGCCTGCAACTTTATGCCAGCCCTTCTTTTTCTTTGATTCTTAGGAGCAGTGACATGACACTGTGTGGGATGCTAACCCAATCAATGGTAGTGCCTGAGTTCACTTCTCCAGATTTTTTAACTGTGGTGTGCTAGGAAATATTTATCTGAGGTTCCTTTTCCATTTTGAAATTCTGAGAACCTGTGATTCACTTAATACTTCAAGTCATAGTTGCCAGAAATGATTTCATACTTTATCTTAGAATATTTTGCTTTTGAGGCCACTTTAGGCATCTCAATTCAACGAACATTTATTAAACAACCATTATGATTTGCATTGGGAATACAAAGACAGATATGACACAGAGGCAAAGAATCTCAGAGTCGGAATGGAACTCAGAGTTCATTTAGTACAAACCACACCTGGACAAGAATCTCCCCTTACAATATACCCAACTAGTGGTTATCCAGCCTTTTGAATGGAAAGAAAGTGAAATTGAAATTGAAAAAAAAATGAATTGAAAGAAAGCTTGCTACTTTTTGAGGCACCCCATTCCATTTTGACATATAGCTAATTATTAAAAAGTTTTTCCTTATATCAAGAATAAATCTGACTCTGCAATTTCTCTCCATTGTTCCTTGTTCTACCCTCTGGCGTCAAGAAATCCCTTTTCGTTGTGAAGTCTCTAGAAAACTTGGAGACAGTGATTATGTTTCCTCCAAATCTTCTCTTAACTCCTCCAACTAATATGTTCCTCTTCTAATTTCTTTAATTGCATGATCTTTACTATTAAGATCACACACATCCATTTTGAATTTATTGTAGAATATAGTTTTAAAGGTATTGCTTTACGTCTAATTTCTGCCATACTGCTTTCCAGTTCTCCCAGAAGTTTTTATAAAATAGAGAATTCTTTCTTGAGTAATTTATGTTTTCCATAAATTAACCACTGAGTTATTGAATTTCATTGTTTCTGATATTCCCTTGTCTAGTCTGTTCCATTGATCTATCGTTCTATTTCTAAACAAACATAATGACTGCTTCTTTTTAATATAATTTGAGGTCCAGAAGAGCTATTCCCTTTTCATCCCTTCCTATCCCCCCATTATTTCCCTTGATATTCTAGATATTTTGTTTCTCCAAATGAATTTTGTTGTTATTTTATCAAGTTCTGTAAAGCATCCCTTTGATAATTTGATTGGTATAGCATTAAAAGTGTAAACTACCTTTGGTAGCAATGTCATTTTTATTGTATTGGCATGTCCAACCCATGAGAACTGACTATTCCCTTCAGCTATTTCAGTTACTCTTTATTTCTTTAAGGGATACTTTGGAACTGAATCTCTACAAGAATTTTGTGTTCTTTGGTAAATATCTTCCTATATATTTTATGTACTTTGTAGTTATTTCAAATGACAGTTCTCTTTCTGTTTATTGCCTTTTGGATTTTGATATAATTATATAGAAAAACTCTTGTTCTGTGGCTTTATTTTGTAGGCTGCAACTTTTGCTGAAGCTATTAATTGTCTCAATTTGTATCTTTTCTAAATAAACCATCAGGTCATCAGCAAATAGATATAGTTTAATCTCCTCTTTGACTCTACTTTTTTTTGTATTGTTCCCTCATTTTATTGCCAACCCTAAACCTAATCTCCAGAACTGTATCAAATAAAGCAGGGACAGTGAGAATATTTGTTTTACTTCTGTATTTACTGAGAAAGTTTCTAATATATTGCCATTGCATGTGTTGCTTGGTTTTGGTTTTAGATACTTTTTATGATATTGAAAAAATACTGTTTGAGCCTAGATTTTATAGGATTTGAGGATAAATGGGTGTTGTACTTTGTTGAATGCTTTTTTGGCATCAGGTGAGATAATCATGTGGTTTAGTATATTTTTCTTTGAATCTGAATAATTATTTTGATTGTTTCCTTAACAATAAATCATCCTTTCATCCCGTGGTACAAATCCAATTTGATAATAATGAATGCTTTCTTGGATAAATTGTCTATTGAATGGGATTTTATTTTAAAAATTTGGATTAGTATTCATTAATGATATTGGTCTATAGTTCTCCTTCTGTGCTTTATTCTTCCCTGATTTAGATATTAGGACTATATTGGTCTCATAAAAGGGAACCAGTAAAGTGCTTTCTTTCTCAATTTTTGGGAATAATTTGTATAGTATTGGTACTAATTGTTCTTTATAAGTTTGATAGAATTCTCGAATGAAGCCATAAAGACCAAGTATTTCCATACTCCTTCCCCACTGGCACTTCTTTTACAGCTAGTTCTATTTCCTTTTCTGAGATTGTACTATTTAAAATTTTCTTTTTGGGCTTCTGTTAATGTAGGTATCCTATGATTGTAAAGATACTCCTCTATTTTGCATTCTTAGTTTTGTTAGCATATAACTGTGGAGAGTAGGCTCTGATAATTATTTTTTCTTTTTTTCTGGTTTTGTTGTAATTTCTCCTTGTTTGGTTATTATTTTGTTGATTTGATTTTTTGCCCTCTTCATTTTGATCTAATGATTTATTAATTTTGTTAGTCTTTTTCAGAGAATTATCTTTTAGTTTTGTTGATCATTTTTATAGTCTTTTTGTTTCCAGTTTGTCTATTTCTCTTCTAATTTTCAATATCTCCTCTTTTCTGCTTATTTTGGTTTCTTGTATTTATTGGCTTTCTAATTTTTAAAATGCATATTCAGTTCCTTAATCTTATCTTTCTCCATTTTGTTTATGCATATTTTAGGGATATAATTTTCCCCCAAGGACTGTTTTAGTTGCATCATAGAAATTTTAGTATGTTGTTTCATTGTTATCATTTTCTTTCACATATTAATTGTTTCTGTGGTTTGTTCTTTGATCTGCTCATTAGTTAGAATTTTATGGTTAAGGCTCCATTTAGGCCAGTTTCTTTTGTTTGTGCTTTCTAAGCTGATTACTATTTTTATTATGTTATGCTCTGTAAAAGATGTATTTGCTACTTCTGTCTTTTAACCTATATTTGAAACACCTTTGTACCCTAACACAAGATTGATTTTTATAAAAGTTTAATATGGTGCTAAGAAATACAGATATCCTTTTTTGCAGTTCCATTTAAAAGACACCATAAATAAGTCTTTAGCTCTATTTTCCCCAGCAATTTCTTCAATTTTATATTTTCCTTTTTGATTATCTTTCTGTTAAATTTGTTCAAATCTCAGAGAGGGACGTTAAAGTCTCTGGGGTATTATTCAATTACTGTCTATTTCTTCTTATAATTCAGTTACTAGTGATGTAATTTTGTTGTCTCTGATTCCTTTTAGGATAATGTAGTTTCTGTGTTTATCTTTTTTATGTTGTGGATTTTTGTTTTTGCTTTGTCTGATTACATAATTTCAACTCCTGATTTTTTTTTATTCACCAGATATATAGTGAATTATGTTCCAGCCCCTCATTTTTATTCTGTGTGTCTTTGCTTTTTAGGTGTGTTTGTTGTAAGCAATGGATTGTAGGGTTTTTAAAATCTATTTGTCACACTATTTCATTCCATTAGATTGTTTGATCCATTCACATTTAAAGTAATGAGTTATATTGTCTTCCATCTCTAATATTGGGTTTTTTACCCTGAATTAAGGTGGGTTTTTGGGGGGGAGTTATTCCTCTTCTTCTCTAAAGATAGTACTTTGTCTTTTCAATGATTTTTGCTTAATCTACTTTGAGGCTACTCCATTACCACAAGCCATCTCTCCTCCCAAAATTATTTGTTGTCCTGTGTGAATTCATGGAGGGAGGAGAGAGCTGGACAAGGTCAGGGAATATCTAGTAATACAGTCTGTCTGAGACCTGAAGTACATGGTATCATAAATTTAGAACTGGAAGGGAACTTAGAGATTATGTAGTCCAATTTCCTCATACTATGGATGAGAAAATTTAAGACAAGTGAATTGATAATTAATTTATGAAATTATGAAATAGGGGCAGGCATACCTGGTTATTTGGGTACTTGCTGGGAAAGGGCATGATTGGTAGTAGGAAACAGGGCAGCAATCACCCTTTAATAACCACAGTGGGTGTAAGGGCAAACAGAACAGGAAATAGAGGCAAATGATGAAAAGTGGGGATACAGAGGCAGATGACACGGGGATAGGATGATGAAGGGAAACAGGCAGCGTGAGGAAGAGAGATGGAAGGGGGATGTATCAGTCATGCAACGGTAGATTGTAGAGTTGGGAGAACTTGGCAGCATGGACCAGATGAATATGGAAGAAGCCTGGGAGGAGTGGAGGGGAAGGGCAGGAGTTAGAGGCTTCATTTTTATAGAGGTTTTTAGGAAACAGAGCAATCTATTCTATTTGTGCCAACCTGGGGTTAGTTCACTAACAAATCCAAATCATCTCAAAGTTATCAGTAAAACTTCAAAGTTGGTCATCTCAAGTGATCACCACCTTTTCGACATTCTGCTGGTCTGGAGCTGTGGAAATAGTAATTTGTCTGAAATTCACATATCATAATGCTAGAAACCTTGACAAGCAGTGCCCAGATGGTTTCTCCTGATTTGGCACATATTACTAAAATGTAAATTTTGGTTAATATATGATACAATTTGCAAATTATGCTCCTTTGATCTTTGGGATAGTTTGTATGGGATTTCCAGCTTCTCCTTTACAATCTTATTCCCTGCTGTTGCCCCTTTATACTGGCTACCCATAAAACTATATGACTAGAAGGGGGTAGTGGTGGTAAGGGGGACCAGAACAAGATACAATTTTAATACAACAAAGAAGTTAAGTGACTTGTCTAAGATCATACAGGTTATATTTAGAGTTAGCCAAAATCTGTAACTTGGTCTTTTGTATCCCAATCCAGCACTGTTTCTACTAATGATGAGGAGGTAGAAACAATAATACATAACAACTGATTGGATCTTATGAGCTCTGTCTTCAGGGGGATGGAGTAGAGAGAGAGAGACAGAGACACAGGGACAGAAAGAGACACAGAGAAACACAAAGGGAGAGAGAGAGAGATTTTGAGTTTATAAATTTGGGTGACTGGGAGGATGGTGCTAAAATGGGTGCTACTAAATGGTATATAAGGATCTCTTCAGGCTACATATGAACAGTTTTAAAATGTAATATTATCTATGTTTCGTTGTGTTTTTACTTTGTTAAATATTTCCCCGTTTTAATTTTTTGCAGTGTCCAATTACATGTTAATCTGGTTTGGGCAATACTTAGGAGTACTGTCAGTGGTGTTTGGTAGCTCTGTTCCATAGCACCATGTTGATTGGTTACCAATTAGCTGTTTTAAGTCTTAGGTGGGGGTTACAAAAATTGTTCAGTATAACTTTCATGAATCCATTGGAGTAACTTTTTGAAAGCCAGATTTTTCCAACTCATACAATTGCTCCTAGCAAAGGGAGAGTACATTTTGTTCTGTGACCATGGTTGCTTCCTTCTTTTTGTGCCCCATCATCCATCTAATGAGTTTCAGTGTATCATTTCTCTTGCAAATGTAGCATTGTTTAGGTTGTCAGTTGGAATGAAGACGTGTAATTTTCCTGGTGCTTGAATATTTCCCATGTGCCTGTGCAAATATTGTGTTATGTAGTCACGCTGGGATGGAGTTGTTCATAGGGATGCAGGATGCAGAGACAAGGTTAAAAAATGCTTGCCTCCCCATGATTGGAATAACCAGAATGTCTTTAAATAACCTGATTCCAACACTGAGTACAGGACTTGGGGCTTTAGCTGGGTGACAGATACAGATGTGACAGAATCTCAGAAGTCCTCAAGTCTAGAGGTGTCAAATATGCACCCCACGGGACATGCGGCCCACAACCCTCTGGAGGATGGACCAGGGGGGATCCTTTTGTATGGTTTATCAGCCTCCCATTTCTATTTGTATGTGACACCATTTTCATGTCCAAAACATACCTAACCAGTAATCCTTCTTGAGCATCCCTAAATTTCTATCTGAAGATGGATAGCAACAGGGAAATCACAACTTCCTCAGGCCATCCATTCCGGTTTGGGACAACTCTTACTGGAAGGAAGCCTCTCCTTAAATTGACCTGAAATCAACCTGTCTGCAAATTCTGCTCAATGTTCCCACCTCAGCCCACTGGGTCCAAGCAAAACCAGTATAACCAGTAAGACTGAATCTTGGGGTGGGGGCAGAGCCAAGATGGCAGCAAGATGGGAAAACCCGGTGAGCTCCCCCCATAACCACCTCAAATACCTATAAAATATGACTATAAACAAACTTTAGAGCTACAGAACCCACATAGTGACAGAGAGAAACAAATCTCCTGCTGAAGGCAGCCTGGGAGCCTGGAAAGAAGGGTCCATTGCAGTGCACTGGGATGCAAGACCTGACCCACTGTGACTGATGATATCTTTCTCACTATGAAAATAATGGAAGAAGGGTGTGTGGTCATATGAATACATATGTGAATGTGTGTGTATATGGTTACAGTTATATATGGATAGAGGGCATAAGTTGAATTTGTTGGGAAGGGAGAACACTCAAGGGATGAAATTATGAGGTGAGAGAGGAAAGTGGCAAGAGGAGATGGGGAGAGACAGGGTAGTGTAAACTATCCCATGCAGAAGAAGCAAAGGGAAGTGGTTGCAAAAGAGGGAGAGAATAAGGAAGGCTAAAAAGGCAAAACCACATTCACATTGAATTTGGTTCAGGGAGAAAATGACATACAAACTAAATGGGATATCTCAACCTGCAGCAGGATAGGGGGAAGGGGGATGGGAGGAGGGATGATAGATGGGAGGGCATCCTTGGGGTGAGGGGAGGTTGGAAGTACCCACTATAAAAGAGGGACAGGATCATGTAGGGAATGGACCAGGTGGGGGGTGGGATGAGTGGGAGGGAATCATAAGCAGCCTTGTACAATATATCTACTATGATAATGTTTTGCATAGCTAGACATGTACAACATATACTGAATTGCTTATCTCCCAAGAGGGAATGGGTGACAAGGGAGGAAGGAAATGGATCTGAAATTCGAGGTCTTAACATTAAATGTTTCAAATATATATAAATACTAATATTAATACTCTTTTGCTTGTAATAGGGATATAAGATGTGCAGGCACTGGGACACAAAGATTCACCTTCCTCTAATGGAAAAGTCGATGGGGGTATGGGAGTAGGTATGGGAGAGAGCAGATTGGAGGAAGCGATATCTTGTGGGACTGCTATTCTGGGAGGTTGGGTAGGGGCATAATGGGGGGGGGAAATGATTGTAACTTAAAATCTGGTGGAAATGAATGATGTAAA